>CM029605.1:68550524-68555524 GCA_017311375.1 Mytilus coruscus | reverse complement strand
TTTTTTCCCTTTTTAAAAAATTTTTTTTTTTTTAAAAAATTTTTTTTTTTTTTGGGTTTTTAAAAAGGGGTTTTTTTTTTCATTTTTTTTTTTAAAAAATTTAAAACCTTTTTTTTTTTTTTTTTGGGGGGTTTTTAAAAACCCAAATTAAATTTAAAAGTTTTAAAATTTAAATTTTTTTTTCCTTTTTTTTTTAAATTTTAAATTAAAATTTTAAAAAAATTTTTTTTAAAAAAAAAAAAATTTAAAAAAAGGGAAAAAAAAAAAATTTTTTTAACCCCTTTGGGTTTTCCCCAATTTTTTCCCTTTTTTTTTAAAAATTTTTTTTAAAAATTTCTTTTTGGTTTTATTTTTAATTTTTTTTTTAAAACCCTTAAAAAATTTTTTTTTTGGGAAAAAAAAAAAAAAAAAAAAATTTTTTTTAAATTTAATTTTTTTTAAAAAATTTTGGGTTGGGTTTTGGGTAAAATTTTTTTTTTTTTTTAAAAAAATTTCAAAAAAAAAATTTAAATTTTTTTCCCAAAAAGAAAAAAAAAAGGAAAAAAGGGGGTTTTTGGGTTTTCCCCCAAAAAAAGGGGAAAGGGAAAAAAATTTTTTTTTAAAAAATTTTAAAATTTTTTAAAAAAAATTTTTTTTTTTTTTAAAAAAAATTTTGGTTTTTTTTTGGGGTTTTTTTTTAAAAAAAGGGTTTCCAAAAAATTTTTTGGTTTAAAAAAAAAAATTTTTTTTTTTGGGTTTATTTAAAAAAGGGAAAAAGGGGAAAAAAAATTTTTGGCCCCCCAAAAATTTAAAAAAAAAAAATTTTTTAAAAACTTAAAATTTAAAAATTTTTCCCAAATTTTTTAAAAAAAAAAGGGGGGGTTTTTTTTTTTTTTTCCCAAAAAAATTTTAAAATTTTTTTGGGGGTTTTTTTTTAAAACCAAAATTTTAAAATTTCCCCTTTTTTTTTTTAAAGGGTTTTTTAAAAATTTTTTTTTTTTTTAAAAAAATTTTTAATTTTTTTTTTTTTAAAAAAACCTTTTTTGGGCCAAAAAAAAACCTTTTAAACAAATTGTTTTTAAAATAAAATTTTCCCCTTTAAAAGGGTTTTTTTTAAATTTTTAAAATTTAAAAAAATTTTTTTTTTTTAAAAAATTTTTTTTTTTAAAAAAAAACCCCCAAAAAAAAATTTAATAAAAAATTAATTTTAAAAAAATTTTTTTAAAAAAATTTTTAAAAAAAAAAAAACCCCCAAAAACAAAAAAAAAATTTTTTTAAAAAAAAAAAAAAAAATTTTTTTTTTAAAAAAAATTTTTTTAAAAAACCCAAAAAAAAAATTTTTTTTAAAATTTAAAAAAAATTTTTTTTTTTTTAAAAATTAATTAAAAAAAAACCTTTTTTTAAAAAGGGCCCTTTTTTTTTTTTTTTTTTTAAAACCCCCTTTTAAGGGAAAGGGGTTTCCCCGTTTTTTTTTTTTCCCTTTTGGGGCCCTTTTTTTTTTTTTTTTTTTTTTTTTCCCGGGTTTTTTTCCTTTAAATTTTTTTTTTTTTGGGTTTTTTTTTTTTTAAAAATTTTTGGGGTTTTTTTCTTTTTTAAATTTTTTTTTTTTTAAAAAAACCAATTTGTTTTTTTTTTTTTGGTTTTTTAAAATTTTTGGGGGAAAAAAAAAAAATTTTTTTTTAAAATTTTTTTTAAAAATTTTTTTTAAAAAATTTTTTTTTTAATTTTTCCGGTTCCCCTTTTTTTTAAATTTTAAAATTTAAAAAATTTTTAAATTTTTTTTTTTTGGGTTTTTGGAAAAAAAAATTTTTGTTTTTTTTTTTAAAATTTTTTGGTTTTTTCCCAAAAAAATTTCCCTTTAAATTTTAAAATTTTTAAATTTTTTTGGGAAATTTTTAAAATTTTTTTTTTTTTTTGGGCCCCCTTTTTTGGCCCAAAAATTTTTTTAAAATTTGGGGGCCCCCCTTTTTTTTTTTTAAAACCCCTTCCCCCTTTTGGGCCCTTAAATTTTCCCTTTAAAAGGGGGGTTTTTCCCCCCCAAAAAAAAAGGGAAAAAAATAAAAAAAAAATTTGGGAAAAAAAATTTTAAAAATTTTTTTAAAAAAAAATTTTTTTTTTCCCCTTTTTAAAAAGGTTTTTTTTTTTAAATAAAAAAAAAAATTTTTTTTTTTTTTTTTTTTAAAAAAGAAAAAAAAAAAATTTTTTGGTTTTTCCAATTTTCCTTTTCCAAAAAAAAAATTTTAAAAAAAAAAAAAGGACCCCAAATTTGGCCCCCAAAAAAAAAAAAAATTTTTCAAAAAACTTATGGTCAATATTCTAGTCTTGTTTAATCTTATATTTGTTTTGTCAAATATTATTTTTAAATTTATTCTTTTAGTCTTGTTTAATCTTATTTTTTTTCAAATATTATTTTACAACTTTATTCAAGTATTCTAGTCTTTTTAATCTTATATTTGTTTTGTAAATATTTTTACAACTTTATGTTCAATATTGTAGTCTTGTTTAATCTTATATTTGTTTTGTCAAATATTTTTACAACTTTTGTTCAATATTCTAGTTTTTTAATCTTAGTAAAATTTATTTGAATCTTATTTAAGATCTCAGGTGAGCTTTACACGGTTTGTCGCCTAGAATATGTCAGTTAATTTTTTAAATTTTAATCTTCAGAACCACTCAAATTCAACTTAATTTTGCTGAACATTCGATTGTCCTCTCTGATTCGTGTTTTGATGTGGTCCAAAATTAAATATGGCCCAGTTTGGGGAGGAAAAGGCAAATTTAAATTTTCTTTGTTCAATTTATAGCTATTTATGTCCAGTGAAGATTCAAGGTTCAAAACTACTTGGGTGATGCTTGTAATTTTTTTAAAATGGGTAATGTGACCAACATTAAATCAAGTGTTAATTATAAAAAGGGAGTTATAAAAATGTAATATGTTTTAATGAAAAGAAATAGACAATTCAATCAAAAGAGATGCTGTCTATCAGATCAAACTATTTCATAATTTGTTTCTTTATTATTGGTATCCAGTTTATTTTTGAAATTAAAAACTTGTTTTTATGTAAAAAGGTTTATTGAATTATGTGGGATTGTAAAAATTTTAAAATTTTTTATTCAAATATTAATACAAGTGTAATAAAAAAGAACAAGAACTCTACCAAATAGAATTTTTATTTAATATATAGTAGGGGGGAAAAAAAACCTACCTTAAAATGCATGGGAAATGGTGTTGTTATAATGTGCCTTGTTAGAAAATTTTCTTAAAATTGGGGAAGACCAAATCATAAGCTGTTTCCAAAACTATGTTTAAACCATTTTGAAAAATTTACACTGAGAAACAACAAAGCACACTGAGAAAAAAATTGTGATACACTTAGTAATGATCTGAATTATAGGCAACAAACTTTGAATATGAGCGATGTTTAAAAGTCTTGTTTATTAAAAAAGGAATTGCAAATTATGAAAAGTTCTTGAGATCAAATATTAATCTGTTGAATTATTCATCTCATGAATATTCATAAAATTTGCATATTAATCTCAGTGTTAATTATCAATCTTGTGTGTTTTTTATTTTTCAATCTGATGTATAATTTTTCTCAGTGTTATTTTAGGTTTTGAAATCTGTATTTTATTTAGAAAAAGGGTACAAATATTTTGCACCTGAACTGCTTATACAAAATCAAATCATATTCCATTTCTATCAATTTATTGGTCTCATTGCCAATGTTGATCACAACAATTGTGTGTTAATGTAAGCAGAGTGGGAAAATAAACAGAAGTGACCATAATCAAATAAATTACATAATATAATTCAAAACATTAAAGGGTAAATTTGGTAGGTTGTATGATTTGGTATGGTTGATTTACAACAAAACAATTTTCAAATATTCTTTTGGCACAAATTTTATCCTCTTTGAAGTTCAAGATAGACATTTCAAAAGAAGCTAAAAACCAACTGCATCCTGAAAGGTCAAATATTTTACAAAACCGGCAGTTAAAACTTAGCCGCAATGCCAACCTAACCAACATGTATCCACTTTTATTATGTTTGCTTTCCAAGAAATGGACCTTAATGCCATAAATGAATTAAAGTAAAATATAGGTCATACTCAAAAATTTTGTGTGACTTAAAAGGGAAAGACAGGGTTCTTAGAAATGGTTAGAATAAAACCAAATAGGTCAATTTCCATTATATGGAAAGAATGTTCAGTATTCCTAACATGTATCCAGTGATGAAATTCATTTATAGTATCCAAGAAATGGATTGAACCAAAACATAACCAGACTTGCTGAACCATAATATAGGTCAAAAGAAAGTTGATGCACGCTTGTTCAGTAGTACCAAGATGCATACTTTCTGTAATAGTTATTAAATGATTGGAAACCAAGAATGGAAAGCAAGAGAATGAGTAAAATCGTTTTAGTGGTAATGACCTTGATTTTTTTACCATTTGCCTCCAAATATTAATGGAAATTTTGATGACTAAAGGTAGAGAACAATTGGAAAACCAAAAAATGATTAATAGAATCACAGACAAATTTTTTTACATCAAAGAAAAACAGTTGTTTTAGATTGTATTTAAAAAGTAACCATGAACAAACACAATTTTAAATTTGATATTGACTGCACTATCGGGATTAACTTTAATTTTTTAGGTTTGAGCTTCAGTATCTGAAAAAGATAATAATATATAACAATTAAGAGTGAAAATTGAATGTTTTCAAAATCGTCATCAATGTTTTGGTTTTACTTTAATGTATATTGATTAGTGTTTGAAAATTATTCAAAGTTTATGTTTCTGTCATTTTTTAAAATGAAATAAAATGCTTGGGCGAGCTTGATATGACCCCAGAGGTCTTACCCTGAACAGTTTGGGCATGGACACAATATTCAAGTTTGATAAGCTCTGAATTTGGACTGTGATTAAATACTTGAAAAGTATTGTTTTGGCCCCAATTTTAATGGTTAGTAAACCCCAAAATTTATCCCAACCTTCCTTTTTGGTATGGAACCGGTACAA
>CM029605.1:68352218-68550424 GCA_017311375.1 Mytilus coruscus | reverse complement strand
GATTTATTTGTTAGCCAATCGGCATTTCGTAAACACGACCAATCCATGGAATCAAAGAATTCAACTTTATAAATAACTAAATAGGAGAGCCGGCCTTAATTTTGATACTCCTTTTAAAAATCTTAATTTGAAAATTAAAAATACTATAACAAAAAGGGTAAATACATTCTTTAATATAATAATTTTTCCTGAAATATAGAAGCGGAAGCCCGCCTCTGATCGAGCGCGAGATTTCTGTGTTGAAGGCCAATTGACGGCCTTGGTCTGTTTTCTCCTCTTTGGACGGTTTGTTGTCTCTGACACGATCCTCGTTTCCATTCTCCTCAATTTTAGAAATGCAAAAAGCTTAATTGAAAACTATGTATATCTTGTAGTGCTGCAAATGAATTACAATCCAGGCTATAGATAAGGCCTTGGTATTTTTTATTGAGCCAAGGATCCCGCAATGTCGCGAGTGTTATCTAGTTAACTTATATGATAACACTAAACACGTATATCGTTCGTTTATACCTGCTCGAAACTTGAATTATTTGTAAGAAATGGGGTGCTGTTAAATCATTTTATCATTCAAGTTCTGTTTTGATGTACGCATATTGTTTTATATCATTACTTTAACAGTAGTTATCAATATATCAATATGAAGAAACATATTATTTATGGTAATAATTATAACATGTAAACTGCTATGCTATTTTAACTGCAATTTCTTAGAATATCATTATGAGACCTATCAGGGTCTTGAAAAGACTGACAGTAACGATGTCAGACAAATTTCCCATTACAAAACATGTTTAATGCAAAAGAAATGTTAGAGACATACTAAATTGAAAATAATTTGTTATGAATAAAACTTGTTGAATGTTAAGTTTTTGTTGAGTTCTGTTGTCCATCTTCTCTTGGCTAGATTGGATGAAGTCCAAAACCGGCTTAAATTATGGTGATGTTAGTTGGGTCCCTTTTCACCAATTTGACTTACCGAATTAGACTATTTACCGGATTTGTAATAACATAAGCAACACGACGGGTGCCACATGTGGAGCAGGATCTGCTTACCCTTCCGGAGCACCTGAGATCACCCCCAGTTTTTTGTGGGGTTCGTGTTGCTTAGTCTTTAGTTTTCTATGTTGTGTCATCTGTACTATTATTTGTCTGTTTGTCTTTTTATTTTTGGCCATGGCGTTGTCAGTTTGTTTTCGATCTATGAGTTTGACTGTCCCTCTGGTATCTTTCGTCCCTCTTTTTGAACAAATTATAAACAGTCATAGCAAAATACTTAAATGAGGGATGTTTTAATCACTTATTGCAGAACCGTTTCTTCATTCCCTGAAAAGGGACATAAGCTGGCAATTATATAAAAAAAAATACACATGGCCGGATTGAACAAATCTAAGTTAATTAAAATGCCTTTTGCAGCAATTTTACATTTTGTAAAGTTTTTGGAGTGAATCTATTTTTTTTTTTTTTTAAATGTTTTACCTATTCAACAGATTTTTCCCAACAGTAACAGAATACTTTTGAAAACTTTTTAATATATTTTTGAATATTTTACAGCATCTTTAATCTTTGAGATTATGCAATTGAAAAGTGATGGTTTCGGTTAAAAGTTAACAACTTCTGAAGCAAGGTTGACGGCTCGCCGAACTTTCCCGAGGTCCTGCATTTATTGCCGAGTTTATGCGCTTCGGTAATTTTTGCTTGGAAATTGAAAAGTTAAGTGTTCTCGATTGTTGAAAATGACAGGGATCAGCTGAAAAAATGGTACTAAGAAAAGTCGATTTCTTAGCTGAAAGTAACTCGTGATTTTTACTTAAACATCCTGATAGCACATTTGATAATACACAAGGGCTAGAGTTGATATATTTATCTCTGTTATGAGAGCCTGGATGGGGTTTACAGAATAGAGAATAATGGACAAAAACGCATAATAATGGACAAACATATAAAGAATAGAGACAAATAGGACAAAAAAAGCAATAGGGAAAATGGGATGTTAATATACTAGTCCCCAAAAGAAGGTTTTCACTTGACCTCGACCTCATTTCATGGATCAGTGAACAAGGTTAAGTTTACTATAAGCAATAGGTCTAGTATATTTGGTATATGGAATGATTGAAAGATATACATGTCCAACTGTCAGGTGTCATCTGACCTTGACCTAATTTTCATGGTTCATTGGTTATAGTAAAGTTTTGGTGTTTTGGTCTGTTTTTTTTAAATACTATATTCAATTAGGTCAACTATTTTGGTGTATGAAAATATTGTATGATGTACATGTTAGTCTGGTATGTTTTATTAGATCTTGACCTCATTTTTATGGTTCAATGTTATTTTTTTGTTTTTTTGTCTGTTTTTTTAATACTATTAGCAATAGGTCAACTATATTTGGTTTATGGAATGATTTACAGGTGTATATGTCTGTCTGGCAATTATTATCTGACCTTGACGTCATTTTCATGGTTCATTGGTAAATATTAAGTTTTCCTGGTTTAGTTTGTTTCTTAGATACTTTATGCGAAAGGTCAACTATATTTAAAGCATGTAATCATTGTAAGGTGTACATGTCCGTCTGGCAGCGTTCATCTAAATTTTTCAGTGTTTCAAAAAATTCAAAAATCGATTTTAGACCTTAAAATTCAAAGATTTAACATGGTCTGCTTAAAATTTTGAATGCCTTTGCAGATATTTGAGTACTTAATTCTCATCTTCGAAATTAACTTGAGTGCCGACTTTTGTCATCATTTTCCGCAAAATAAGTTTGACCCATGTGTTCAATAACTCCTTATTTTCTAACTTTCAAATCAAGTCAGATTCTTTTAATATTATCATATGCATTCGCTTTGTAAATGAATGTTTTTCATTGGATAATTTAACAAGTTTTCTTATCTATTATATTATATGATAAATTGGAGTTCAAACTTATGTATCGTTTCTTTTGTTGACTAGTATATAAAGAATAGAGAATAATGGAGTGCTAAGATATAAAGAATAGAGAATGATGGAGAGCTAATCAAAATATAAAGAATAGAGAATAATGGAGAGCTAATCAAAATATAAAGAATACAGAATAATGGAGAGCTAATCAAAATATAAAGAATAGAGAATAATGGAGAGCTAATCAAAATATAAAGAATACAGAATAATGGAGAGCTAATCAAAATATAAAGGATAGAGAATAATGGAGAGCTAGTCAAAATATAAAGGATAGAGAATAATGGAGAGCTAATCAAAATATAAAGAATACAGAATAATGGAGAGCTTATCAAAATATAAAGAATAGAGAATAATGGAGAGCTAATCAAAATATAAAGAATAGAGAATAAAGGAGAGCTAATCAAAATATAAAGAATATATAAAAGGAGTGTTATTAAATCAAAATATAAAGAATAGAGAATATTGGAGTGCTAAAATATAATAATAGAGAATAATGGCTTGTCAAAATATAAAGAATAGAGAATAATGGAGTGCTAATTAAAGTATAATTAATTCATAGGGTGCTAAAATATAAAGAAAAGACTATAATGTGTAAAAAGTATAAAGGGAAGAGAGAATAAAATACCTATAAAATAATGAATACTGAAATGAAGAATCCCAATCAAGACCCTCTAATATAATCCTTAACACAGCATAACATTTAAAATTCACTTTCCACCGATTTGTTTGATCTCGGAAGTTATTAAAATTGATATGAGATGCTTTAGCCCTTAATTCACGCTAAAGGAGTGAAAAATAATGTTAAGGGAAATGTAAGAACGAGATTATATGATTTATTATTCATGTACATGATGTATTAGTGTCATATTAATTAATGTTTGTAAAACGAATCTTCCTCCAATGAAGGAGGAGCTCAAAATTACAGTGTCATGTTTTTGAGTCAATATTCAATATAAATAATAGTGATTATGATAGAACATACAGACGCACAGAAATGATTCAAGCAGTATCACTTATGACTACGGGTTATGCATGTGATTTTAATTAGAGTATTGCTACAAATTTGTCAATTTTGTTAATTGAGTATTGTCTGTTTTCGGAATACCGTCTAAATATTGGCTGTGAATATAATAACATATAAACACAAACAGATAGATACAATATAGGCCGCAGGTAGGAGACATAATTGCAATTGTAAAACGAATCTTCCTCCAATGAAGGAGGACCTCATAATTAGAGGGTCATGTTTTTGAGTCAATATTCAGTATAAATAATAGTGATTATAATATAGAACATACAGACGCACAGAACTAGATACAGTAGGCAGGTAGGAGTCATAATTGTAACTGTAAAACGAATATTCCTCCTATGAAGGAGAACATACACTATGTACAAACACACGTACAGAGATAGATACAATAGGCAGGTAGGAGTCATAATTGAAAATGTAAAACAATTCTTCCTCCAAAGACAGAATTACATAATGTAATGTTGGTAATATAACTTGAAAGGAAGAGATGTGGTATTATTGCCAATGAGACAACTATCCATCGTAGTTCAAATGATTAGAAATGGATGTAAGAATTTATAGGCCACCATACGACCTTCAACAATGAAAAACTCATACTAGCCCAACTTATGAAAAATGGGAGTTTAATCTTACTGAACAGTAAGGTTTGCCAACTCATCCCACTGATGACAAAAAATTAAACCGTATCATAGTAAATTAAGACCAGCCAACTCGCCTTACTTGTGATAAGGAATTTAATTCCGACAAAAAAAGGTCTGCCAACTCGCCCTCTTAGGAAAAGGAGTTTAATCCCTTTGAATAAAGGTCTAACAACTGGCCTCACTTATGAAAAGGAGAATAAAATCTAACTGCATTAAAGCCGGACTACAAATTCGCCCATCTTATGACAAACAATCAAAATTCCGACAAAATAAGGTATGCCAACATGCTCTCTTATGAAAACGAGTTTAATCCTTTTGAATAACGGTCTGCCAACTCGCCTCACTTATGAAAAGGAGAATAAAATCTTACTGCATTATTAAGGACTGTAAATTCGCCAATCTTATGAAAAGATGTAAAAGAATAAAATCTTGAAGCATTACTACCAACTCACCCCACTTATGAAAAGGAGTTTTAATTCCGACAAAAAGGTCTGTTTAATCCCATTGAATATCCAACTCGGCCGATTATTGAAAAAAATGAACCGTAATAAACCAATTAGTCCTACTTAAGAATACCAATTAAACTGATGAAAACCTTAGATATACTTCTTACTTTTTTAATACTTTTCAGGATGAGGAAATTTATCCGGTCTTTCTGTGACGTACTATATTATCATTTTGACCATAATGATTGTAACTGGGACAAGGTGGGATTCGTCCGGATTTAACCCTTTTTATAAGAAGAGCGAGTTGGCCATACAAAGTTTAACGGGAAATTAAGCCTTTCCATAAGTGGTGTGAGTTGGTGAAAAGTAGGGCGATTTGGTATGGGTCGATTTTGCAGTGCGGTGAGTCTTCCTTTCCTCATGATAATGTTAGTTTCTTTCCCTTGACTTATTTTCCCCTTGTTGAGAAAAGTAACATTATGTAAGTTTATCAATAAACAACGATTTATCTTATTATTGTACTAACTGTATTGATGAATATACTAAAATTTTTGAGACCGTAAATAACATATTTTTTATTTCATACACAGAATTATGTTTCGTTTTCAAATATTTCTTTTTTTTAGTACATTTGTATTTGATAGTTCATGTTCATATAGTATAGATGACAATAGAATCGAACGCCCGAATGAAATATTTAAAAATAAAATGTATAATTGAAGTTAAGCACCGATCATTTCACATTTGTTGTGCAGGTGGCACATTGATAGTAAAAAATTCAAAAATAAATAGAAATACAATGTAGTAAATAATGCCCTAGTCCAAGATAAGTGGGACCCCAGCTTGTCTGGCAAAACAGCCGTTGGACGTCAGAGTAATCTCGGACTAATAATGCCCCCAAGGTTATATGCTATAGGACCAGTCGTGCGTTTGTGTGCGTGTATTGTAGAAGCATTCTTTGGAGCTACTGTGTCATGTGTGTTAAGAGACCTCTTACATGTATGTCAGTATACCATTACTACAAATGTACATACTCTAGAGATACATTGTAAGAGCCAATATCAACTAAATAAATCATGCATCTGAGACTTAAATATCAATCGGTACACATGGAACATCCAATAGATTTAGTACACTAATTAACCATTATTCTAACATGACGTTCTTCAAACGCTTTGAGTACACACCCGTGGTAAAATATGAATATATTGTTTGGGCTGTTCGATCGTACTCCGCGTCATATGCTTTTTATGAATGAGCTACCCGACGTCATAGAACGATGACGTAAGAATATAAGCAATGCTGCATTTTACGGAAAATACACGCTGTGAAACCGAAAATCATCACAACAAGGAAACGTAAACAAACAATGCAAAATGTGTTATATAAGCCATTTTTGTATACATATAAGACATATAAGTACAATTATCATTTAGATTCATCAAAACTTATTTAACTATGTTATTGTAAATAGTTTAAGCATGTCATTTATTCAGTTTGCTCCGGTCTTTTACGTCAATTTAATAGTGCGTTTATTTATGGGAACGGCAAATAATACCTTCATCTAGAGCACTTGATCCAAAACAATTGCCGATTTGTCCTATTAGAATCGAAATAATTCATGGGGCTTGAATATATCGTGATTTTACCACGGGTTGTCCTTTATGTCGATATTTTACCCTCGCTATCGCTCAGGGTAAAATATGAATTATTTCTTAAACAATCACTGAATCAAATAAAACCATGCAATGCCAAATTAAAGGTATCAAATTTTAGGACTATGTTTGCAATTATTGTTGATAGATTAGATATAGAAAGATGTGGTGTGAGTGCCAATGAGACAACTCTCCATCCAAATAACAATTTATAAAAGTAAACCATTATAGGTCAATGTACGGCCTTCAACACGGAGCCTTGATGTTCATAAGTAAGGCCACACCAATTTAATTCCTTGTTCGACGGACCGCCTGCACCTATTTTTTCAAAACAGAAAAAAAAATTTTTTTTATATTCCGCTTCCCGCATCCGGAAATGTAATCATGTCCCTTTCCCGCACCTTTTTTTTTTGGTAAATATAATAAAAAGATATAAGGGAGCTACCATTTGATTTTTATGGGGGCTAGGATGAAATTTGAAAAAAAATAGGCAGGACAGGAGTTTTGAGTAAAAAAAAAAGGCAGGATGAGATTATTTGCAAAAAAAAAAGGCAGGATGACAATTTATGTAAAAAAAATGTCAGGATAAACTAAACAAAAAAAGGCAGGACCAAATAGAGTGAAAAATAAAAAGGCAGGACCGAATAGAGGGAAAAATAAAAAGTCTTACCCGTATGTGATTATTTTAAACCTATAAGCACCCCACCACACTGTGTAAATGTCTGTGTAAATATTTGATTAAGCATTAAACCCATAATATGACCTGTGTTTGTTATTATCAGGTTGGCAACAACCCTCCCTCAAACAAGGGGTCATTTTACTGTTGTAGAAAAGAAAATAGAAAAACCAAGGATTTGTATAGTGCTACTATACAAATCCTTGGAAAAATTTAGAATGTTTTACTTAAAAAGAGGAGAAATACATCATATTTGAATCAACTTTTCTAAAAGAGGGGTCCACTTATTTTGAATAATATAATAGTAAATGATATACATGTGTTATAAGTCTATGAATATTACAAAATTCTTGGACATGTTTTGACCATTTAATACCAGATAGACATATAGTTCTTTGGGAAAATATGAGCCCTTTTGTACTAAAAAGTGATTATTACAAAAAAATATATTATACAATGTAACTTATATTGACCCCACTGACATAAAAGGGATATTTATAACATTGAGGGGTTGTTCCCAACCTGATAATGACTTGGATGGAGAATTGTCTCCCATACATATACCACATTTAATTATTCAATTATTTCTCAAGAGGTGAACAGGGAAAAAACACTTCATAAATTAAAGAAATGTCAGAGTACAAGAGATAAATCAAGTTTTAATATTGTCAAAACCTACAATTTTATGTTTACAAAAAAAAAATTATAATCGCTCGCCTTTACTTTTCAACATGTTCAAGCTTCACCTCAAAAATTTGCAAATTAAATATTTTTTTATTAAAATTTTCAAATCGCTCGCTCGCCCCAATTTTTGAAGTCCAAAAATCTGTAGAACAAGAAATTAATTTGGTGTGGCCTAACATACTTTTCCTTATGAGGGTTATATACATTAATGAGACAGCATATACTTCTTGTAGGAAATGTGGTATGATTGCATGCCAATGAGATGATTATTTGAATAATTCCAGCCCTTGGCATCTTAAATTCTCTCAGCCTTTAATGTAGTGATTAATAGTGAATGTCTCAAAACTGATGTTTTATTCAGGTTAATGTGACAACTACATGTATCATGTCAGACTATCCATCAAAGTGCAAATGAAGTGGATCTATGCAATTATAGGAAACCGTATGGCCTATCACGTATTTTGATCTGAGCGTCACTGATGAGTCTTACATGTATGTAGACAAAACGCGCTTCTGGCGTATAAAATTATAAGCCTGGTACCTTTGATAACTATTTACACCACTGGGTCGATGCCACTGCTGCTGGACGTTTCGTCCCTGAGGGTATCACCAGCCCAGTAGTCAGGACTTTGGTGTTGACATGAATATCAATTATATGGTCATTTTTATAAATTTACTGTTTGCAAAAGTATGAATTATTCGAAATACTAAGGATTTTCTTATCCCATGCATAGATAACCTTTATAGCCGTATTTGGCACAACTTTTTTGAATTTTGGGACATCAATGCTCTTCAACTTTGTACTTGTTTGGCTTTCTAACTATTTTGATCTGAGCGTCACTGATGAGTCTTATGTAGACGAAACGCGCGTCTGGCGTATTAAAGTATAAACCCGGGTACCTTTGATAACTAAATAGTACAAGATGAATTACCCAAGCATACAGATGTATAAATGCAAGGTACATTTCACCAAATCAGTGTATACAACATGTGATTAACAGGGAGCCAATGTATTGAGAGGTTTTAGTCTTAACTTTTGTTTTGTTTCTTATAGAGTCATACAAGATCACATGTACACAAACTGCTTATTAATCATGTTAATAGGATGGATGAGATAGAGGATTTAGTCACAAACAATGGTACTCTACCAAGACACATAAATACAGAGGCTGGTAATTATATTAAACTTCATCAAAGTGAGGTTTGTGCGAGAGAATTTAGTCTAAGAAGTGACTTAAAGAGACATGTTAGAAAACATATTGATGAAAAACCTTATAAATGTGACGTTTGTGGTAGAGAATTTTCCAGAGGTAGTTTCCTAACTAGACACATGCTAATACATACTGGAGATAAACCCCATGACTGTGATGTATGTGGTAAAAAGTTTGGTCAGCGTAGTAATTTACAGAGACACATGAGAACACATACAGAGACACATACTGGAGATAAACCCCATGACTGTGATGTATGTGGTAAAAAGTTTGGTCAGCGTAGTAATTTACAGAGACACATGAGAACACATACAGAGACACATACAGGTGATAAACCTCATAACTGTGATGTATGTGGTAAAGAGTTTAGTCTACATGCTTCTTTACAGAGACACATGAAAATACATACAGGTGATAAACCTCATGAGTGCGATTTGTGTGGTAAAAGGTTTATTCAGCATGGTAGTTTACAGATACACAAGAGAATACATACAGGTGATAAACCTCATGAGTGTGATTTATGTGATCAGCGGTTTAATCAGCAGAGTAGTTTACAGATTCACATGAGAATACATACAGGTGATAAACCTCATGACTGTGATGTATGTGGTAAAAGGTTCAGTGGGCATGGTAGTTTACAAATGCACATGAGAACACATACAGGTGATAAACCTCATGACTGTGATGTGTGTGGTAAACGGTTTACTCAGCTTGTTAGTTTACAAATTCACTTGAGAATACATACAGGCGATAAACCTCATTACTGTGATGTATGTGGTAAAGGGTTTAGTCAGCTTGGTAATTTACAGAGACACATGAGAACGGTTCACACATGAGAACACATACAGGTGATAAGCTGCATGAATGTCATGTAAAGGGTTGAAGTCAAGTTTGTAATTTACAGAAATGTGAAAATTTGTATATATATTATTTGCCATGTTTGCCTAATGCATATTTATTCTTTGCTATGTCATGCAGTTGATTAGTAATACATATGGGAGAAGAATTTATATGTTTGAAATCTGATTAAAATTCAGATCTATCTTAGGCAGCAACCATTTGATTTTCTGGGGGAGGATATGGATTTTTTTTCCGGACAAACTTTTTTTTTCGCCTGTGGCGAAAAACAATCTATTTTTTTGGCGACAAGTCGAAAACAATTTTTTTCTTTCAATTTTAGCATTACATATAGTGGCAGCTGAGGGTGAAACAAACAATTTTTTTTTCTCAGGGTCAAAAACAAATTATTTTTTTCTCCAAAAACTGGAAACAGACTTTTTTTCCAAAAAAATCCATAGCCCCCCCCCCCAGAAAATCAAATGGTTGCTGCCTTAACTCACGTACAATGTATATGTAATTTGTAAGAATTGAGATGCACTGTATACATGTATACATGGTATGGAGGTTTTACTTTATATAATACCAGTAAATTCGAAGATATGGTATAAGTGCCAATGAGACAACTCTTCTTCCAAGTCACAGTGTATAAAAAATAGGCAGCTGCTTTAGAAATTACATACATGTAAGTTGTGCATGGAGTTAGTCTTTAAATAAGTTCAACGTCAACTTCAATTATGCACAAAGAAAGATAACTCTAATTGAAAAGTGTTCCCATTACAAACTGTTCAATTCTTAACGGCAGAACCAGAGGGGATATCATTGGACAATTAACTTGCCATAATCCTCGTGGGAGCAGTGTAGTTGACTACTTTATAGTATCAGAGGAACTATTAGATAAAGTTGCTTTTTTTAAAGTTCATGACTTTTTAGCTGATCTTTCTGATCACAGTCAGGTCTCTGTTATGTTAAATATAGATATGAAAGTTCCTGTACTAGATACTCAGAGTGAACACTCAGAAAACCCCTTAAATATATTTGGAATGATGAGTCTGCATTAAAATTTCAAACAGCTCTGACCTCTAATGATATGCAAGAAAAAATATCAAACTTTTTGTCAGACGACACTGATTCCCAAAATATGACATTATAACTAAATGATATAATCTATGAGGCAGCTGAAAAATCTTTAAAACAAACATTACCTAAAATCCGTAACTCCTTCAATTCAAATACTAAAACTAAAAAGAAACAACCAAAGTGGTTTGATTTTTCTTTAATTAAAATGCGTAAACAATTAGATGACAAGGAAAAACTATTTAAAAAATACAATAACGACCCCATAGTGAGAGGGAATTTCTTCAGTTTTTTAAAACTTTATAGAAAAACTTGGAAAAATAAATATAAACAGTTCCGTAAAGATCTTATTGTACAATTAGACAACATGAGAGATAACAATCAATCACAATATTGGGCCTTACTACAGTCTCAGTAATGAATCCTCTAGGAAAGGAGATACATCTACATGTAATATATCAAACTCTGATTGGTTACACTATTTTAAAAACTTAATTCAAATTCCTTACCTGTAAATAAAGAACTAATTGATTCACTTATTAAATTAGAAAAGCATAAAATTTTCACAGAATTGGATTATAAAATTACAGAAAAAGAGATAAATGAAGCAGTTAAATCACTAAAAAACAATAAATCAAGCAGCTTTGACTCCATAATAAATGAGATGTTCAAGACACTGCAGCCAATCATATCTGCTTAAATGTTTTGTAAAGATATTTAACAAAGTATTAAAAACAGGAAGATTTCCTGAAATATGGGCTAAAGGATTTATTGTTCTATTACATAAAAGCGGATCTAAAGATGACCCCTCAAATTTTAGGGGCATCATGATAGGCAGTTGTGTAGGAAAACTCTTTTTAAAAATACTTAATAACAGATTAGAAAAGTTTATAACTAAAAGAAATATAGTTGGTCCAGAGCAAATAGGATTTTGTAAAGGAAAAAGAACTAGTGACCACATGTGTGTACTTAAAACGTTAATTGATAAATACAGTAAGCAGGGACATAAACGCCTCTATACCTGACGGTGTTTTGTTGATTTTAAAAAGGCCTTCGACAAGGTTTGGCATTTAGCCTTATTTTTTAAATTAAGGAAGCTCGGATTGAGCGACTTATTTTATAATGTAATTAAAGATATATATAAAAACACATCTTTATGTGTAAAAACTAATAGTAACACACTAACTGAAAACTTCCCATCAGATATTGGTGTTCGTCAAGGGGATAATTTGAGCCCTACATTGTTTAAACTTTTCATAAATGATTTACCAGAAAATTTTTGATTCTAGCTGTTGGCCAGTTTTGTTAAACAACAGCACCCTTAACTGTTAAATGTATGCAGATGACCTCATTATGATTTCTGAAACTTCATCTGGATTACAAAATTGTTTAGATAATTTATAAAAAGTGAATATAATGCCAAGATAATTATATTTTTCTCATTATTAATAAGCTGACCACCCATACAGAAAAAATGATAGGATGGCCAACTGCATTGCTCAACTGGCCGCCAGTTGAACAAACAGTTGAGGGCCAGTTGAGGGCTAGCTGGCCATCAGTTGAGCAAATAGTTGAGGGCCAGTTGAGGGCTACCTGGATTTTTGCCATGAAAATTAGGTAGCCCTCAACTATCAATTGCTCAACTTTATGCAAATTAGTTGAGCAAGGTTGAGCAAAATATCATAGTTGAGGGCTAGGTGTCCAACAGTTGAGCAATTAGAGTTGAGGGCTACCTGGTTAACAGTTGAGGACCAGGTCATTAAAAGTTGAGGGCTAGGTGGCCAATAGTTGAGGACCAGATCATTAAAAGTTGAGGGCTAGGTGGCCAATGGTTGAGGGCCAGGTCTTTAAAAGTTGAGCATTAGCTGGTCATTGCAAACTGATGACTACAAATTGTAGAAAAAAATAAATTTAAATTATGTATTTTATATAGACAAAATACTGCTGAAAGATCTAATCTCACAACAGACTACATGTACATGAAACGATGTTTAATGTTGAAAAATCCTTAATTGTCCTTTTCTTTTGCAATATCTTCCTTCCACTGTACATTTTTTTCATTAATTGCACGACTGTGACATCTGTGGACAACATCTTGAAATGGATAAGACCAAAGTCTGAAAGTAAAAAGAAATTAAACCTATATATATATATATATAATTATGATAATTATAAATGTGACAAAACAGTGTTTGTAAAATTAAACATTTTAAATGTTATTTAACAATCATTTACATCAAAAGTCTGTTCTGTATTGCCTACGTTTTACCAATTATACAAAGCAATTAAACTAAACAAATGTGGATAAATCCAAGATAAGAATGTGTCTGAAACTTGCTTCACTATTTGAGAAAAAAAAATGTTATGAAATTGTTCTTCCCCACTATTTTAATCTGTTGACTGTCAGAGTGCCTCGATAAAGCAAAATATTGTAAAAATAATTCTAAATGCTGTCTTCATGATTGATCACTCTATAGTTTAAACCATGTTAAACCAGAGGCTAGTAAAATTGCTCTAGCTATGTCTAAGCAAAATTGTTTTACTTTATAGTTAAAGGCCTTCATAAAATTTCTATTCAGGCGGATTGTTGACTGTATATTATCAGTGATCAGGTCCAAGTACACTGCCTTGGGGTACTCCAGATGTTACTCCCACTTTGTCCGAATATTTATTTTCCAGTACAACTGCCTGTGTTCTGTTGTCTAAAAATGCTGTGATCCATTTGTGATTTCCCCCTCTTATCCCATAGTGTCTGAGCTTGTGTAGCAGGCGTGGATGGCTGACTTTATCAAATGCCTTTGCAAAGTCCAGGGCTATCATATCTGTTTGTGTTTTTAAGTCCATTGTACATGTTAGATCATGTATCAGGCCTATGAGTTGTGTCTCGCACGATCTCTTACTTCTAAAGCCGTGTTGGAATTCGGATAGTATTTTATTAGTTTCTAGATGTTTCATGACGTTGGATACTACGATGTGCTCCATTAGCTTGCAGAGGATGCAGGTTAGTGAGACAGGCCTGTAGTTTGCTGGTTCATGGCGTGGTCCTTTCTTGTAGATTGGACATACAAATGCGTGTTTCCAGTCTGTTGGTGTTTTTCCTAGAAACATAGATTTATTGAACAAGAACGTTTTTTAACAATATGCAGCCTGAGCTTAGATTGGTAGTTTTTAAATTTCAGTATTATAAGCTTCTTAAGCAATTATCTCGATAAATACTAAACATAAAACGTCGTGTATTTGCATGATGATATTTATAATAAGGCAGCAACCATTTGATTTTTGGGGGTGGGGGGCTATGGATTTTTGGAAAAAAGTTTGTTTCAGTTTTTGGAGAAAAAAATAATTTGTTTTTGACCCTGAGAAAAAAAATTTGTTTGTTCCACCCTCAGCTGCCACTATATGTAATGCTAAAATTGAAAGAAAAAAATTGTTTTCGACTTGTCGCCAAAAAAATAGATTGTTTTTCGCCACAGGCGAAAAAAAAAGTTTGTCCGGAAAAAAAATCCATAGCCCCAGAAAATCAAATGGTTGCTGCCTAACACAGTTTGAAAAATAATTTCTTTAAAGTGTACACTTATCATTTAGAAATAACTTTTGATCAGTATTGTCACCGGTATTGTTTTATTATTGACTTTCTCGACTGTATGATATATACGAAGAGTAAATATTCCTTTGTTCTCGTTCACTGGATATTCAACTGTAACAGCTGATGTCTCTTGCGTCCGGCTAAGCTAACAGTTTTTATTTTGATTTTATTTATTTATTTTTTATCTTTATTTCTATGTGGTAACAGTATATCGAAGACACAATGTTTTACAACTGTTTAATGTTCATAATTATTACAGAGAAACTAGTCTATGTAGGAGTTCACCTATTCAAAACGGCGATTCGTATCCATTGAGGAGGTGTCCCATAATAGTGGAAGGAAATACATATGTAAAGAAGATAACGTTGGTTTCTTTCCCTTGACTTCCTTTCTCCCTTCAAAAACAAAGTAAGTTTTGATGAGAAAATGATGATTTATCTTACCTTTTACAAACTGAAGTGAAAAATAATTGGGTAGACTTTACAGCTTAATACTGTTTATAACGTGAAAACTATGAAGAAGCTGTTATGTGCTTGTCCGGACTGAAATTTGTCATTTAAGGTTCATCATAACAAATGGACAAATATGGCTATTTTCGGGGTCAGACCTATAATCCGACAGTCCCATAATCCGACAGTCCTGTAGTCCGACAGCCCGATAGTCCGACAGTCCTATAATCCGACTGCTCGATAGTCCGACGCGCGGTCACTTGTCTCTGAAATATATGCCTATATAGACATGGAACGTTTGTAAATTGATATATTTTTTCACACAGAAAATTATTAAATCAGTCAGTATAACGTCTTGTACGGGGCCGCACTGATCCCATACGAACCAGATGAACTTTCACACCCTACACGTTCGCACCAAAAGTCCGTTTGCACCCTACGCGTTTGGTTTTGTTTCTTTATGAAACAATGAAAAAAAATATTTATAGCAATACACTAACCAAAACTCGATTTTTTCATTGTTCATAATAAATTGACATTCTGAAAACGTTTTTGTGTTGAGTAAATCTTAAATCATGTTTTGGTTAGGGAATTGCTATTTTATATATTTTTCCATTGGAAGTACAGCTATTTATACTGCCATGCAAAAGCAGTGATAAGATATTATTTTGATGACAGAAAAATTGACGCAATTTATTAAGATTTCATTTCAAATCATGAAATATGAAACATCTTCTGAAAGTGTTATTGCATCTTGAAAATTTGAGATAATGACACTATTCCTTTTTTATCAAAACTTATATGCTCTTTTAAGAACAAGAGAAAAGATAAAAAAAAAATATTTATTGCTTCTACGTAATTCAATCTGATGTAGTTGTTTCATATCTTCGGGGCGAACGCCACTCAGATATGAGAAGAATACATTGAATACATGCGACATATCACATTCAATCACATTATACATTAAACATGCATGTGCATGTGCATGTACAAAATGTATGTAAACAGACATTCTCGTTATCAACATCGCCATGATGAATATATTAAGGTACCATTTGATTTTTATGAAGGTTGGGGCTAGGACAATGTAGGATGAAAAATTTTGTCCTGTATTTTTTCTAGTTGTAATATCTGTCCTGCCTTTTTATTTTTCACTCTATTGGGTCCTGCCTTTTTTATTAGTTTATCCTGACTTTTTTTTACATAAATTGTTTCTAGATAAATTGTCATTCTGCCTTTTTTTATTGCCAAGTTGCTTATCATGCTTATCCTGACATTTTTTTAACTCAAAACTCCTTTCCTTTTTTCAAATTTCATCCTACTCCCCGTAAAAATCAAACGGTAGCTCCTAACTTTTCAAATAGTATAGGATTTTTATACCGTTTAACGCATTCCATTTTAAAATTTTTGCTGGCGTTCGCAGTGTGCTTATAAGCTTATATGAAGACGAGATCCATACCCTTCGCAGCAACACGGCTTCGTGTCGGATTAACGGACTGTCGGATTATCGAACTGTCGGAATTGCAGGGTGTCAGATTATAGCTACGCTCCCGCATTTTCACCTCAAAAACTACTTACTCTGTGTACAGACTTATAGTACCTGTGCAGTTTGGAAAGTTTTAAGGCCTGGCATCCACTGGATATATAAAAGTTAAATTTATTTTGCATATCAGAAAGATAAAATCGTTTTTAGATTTTGATGACCATTTTTTTTCCTTCCTGCAGAAGATGTAAAAATAAACAAACACCTGAGTTGTATTTGATACGGTCCACTCAATTCCTACCTTTAACTCACCTATAGATGTGAAGATATCTATTGTCCATGCCAATCAAGGACAATCAATACAATACAAACCAGTTGTTACCTGAAAGGGAGCATCTCAAGTTGTTTCCCAACTTAGTTAATTTTTACACCTTCTGCAGGAACGATAAAAAATGCCCATCATAATTCAAACAAGATTTCATCAGGTATGTCTGTACACAGAGTATTTTTTTAGGGTGAAAATACGGCCATATTTCATGTATTTGTCTTTTGTTATGATGAACCTTAAGGTTCATGTGGACCCTTTGGCTAAAATGGCTGATTTTTCACCTCAAAATTTACTCTTTTGAGTACAGACAAACCTGTGCATCTGGAAAAGATTTAAGGCATAGCATGCCCTAGATAAATAAATTTCAAATATGTTTTATGTTTTAGAAAAATAAAAACTTAACAGGTTTTTGCAGTGCACTTTTTTCCATTCCTCCAGAAGGTGCTAAAATAAACTAAGTTGGGAAAGAGGTTTGAGAACTTCCCTACAGGTAATAATTGAAGTGAGCTGTATTGATTGGTATGGACAATAGACAGATAGATGGATACCTGACAATAATTGGTGATTTAAACTGGGTACCTGGGTGGACCATATCAAGTGAAAGTCAACTGTTTGTTAATTTTATCATCTTCTACAGGGACGAAAAAAAGTGCACTGCAAAATCCAGTTAAGTTTTGAATTTTCTAAATCGTACAATGCATTTGAATTTTATTTATCTAGGGCATGCTATGCTTTAAAACATTTCCAGATGCACAGGTTTGTCTGTGCTCAGAGTAAATTTTGAGGTGAAAACACAGCCATTTTAGCCAAAGGGTCCACATGAACCTTAAGACGGTAAATAACATGTTCAAGATGTTGTGTGATGATTGCCAAATATTATGAGACAACTATCCCCCGAAGTTAAAATAAAGTATTTAGATGCATCCTGTAAGAAATTAAAGGCAATCAATTGGACTTCAACAATGAGAAAAACCCATACCTCATGAATAGCAAGCTGTAAAAGGCCCCAAAATCAAACATTAACAAATGTTAAACAGTACAATTGGGAAAATTAACGTCCTGATTTTAGAAGGCAGTGTCTGCGCGTACCCGCATGCAGGTACGAATAGTCAAATTGCCATTCAGAGGCTACGCGTACCCACATCCGGTTTTATAAAAAATGCCATCGGATCGGGAATGAAACGTGAAATATAAATGGAAATTATCGATAATATGGGGATTTCGTAGAAAGAGTGAAGAGTATGAAAAGTGATATTTTCAAATTGTATTTATTTAATAATAATACATAATAAACATTGCAAATTAAATGCACACTGATGGAAAATGAAACTGTACAGTCCCTGTAAAAAGAAAAACACGATAAAAATTAATACTATTATAAAATGTAAATGCAAATTTAAAGAATTAAATTTTACTGAATTTAAAAATACCCATATGAGATTTAAAATAATCTTTTAGTAAAATGTAAAACAGAAGATGATCAAATAAACAATTTGCTTCCCTCGCAATCAGGTTTTGTCCATCTTTAGTCACGCCAAGTTTAAAGTGGAAAGGAGATTGCATTTGAAATGTATTAAAAGTAGGCATATCCTTTATATTAAGAACGGTTTAAAATAGGAAAACTTGAATTATTCAACATAAAAAAAAACTTGACCTGAGACTACTATAACACATAGTAGAATGAATGAAACGTGGCAAATTCAATTTAAAACTACACTTTAAAACAAGTACCTTGTATTAGGCCTTTTTCCTATCAAATTTGTTTGGAATTTTTTGCCTCCATGAATACATGAAAAATGTATTCTGTTAAATTTTAATTGTATACAATTAATCGACTGTTCTAATTCATGATACCTATGAAATGTCTTCCCCACATGTATATCACTCTTTTCCATTTTAAGAATATTTATTAACTGAAATAAAAACTGTTCACTTACCTATATATAAATATTTATAAAACTTCTGAGTAGTTTTAATCAATTTATTCACTAATTGCGACAAATTCTGTATATATTTCACATTTTATTTCCGATCTGATGGAATTTTATTATAAAACCAGATGTGGGTACACGTAGCCTACGAGCGGCAATTTTACTATTTGTACCCGCATGCGGGTACGCGCAGACACTGCCATTTTAGAACAAACAATAAATGAAAAACATATATGATATAATTTTTACCAGTGTCTCTGGTCCGTATGCCCCATTATGGGTCTATAGATATTCCACACAACTCCTTCAGGCTCCTACAGTTGGATTGCAACCTAGGTCAATCATGGTCCAGTTATACTGAATTTATTGTGGTATTTATAAAGTTGCATGTCTATCAACTATCTTGAGGTCCTATCCCTAGTTCATGGTTAAAGTACTCACATTACTTAGCAACGTTACTGTTTATTAGATTGTCTTTTCTGATTTTATTTATACATGTTCCAGACCATATGAGTATTTGGACCGTGTCGTATACTGTATGGTCCGACCATACGATATGGTCGAACCAGATGAGTATACTCGCACGGTTTAGTACGAGCTCGATCTTAAATGTATTTGGATCAGTATGGGTTAATTTTAGGCGAACATATCTTTTATTGGCTTTTACAAGTCAATATTATGACAATAATAGGTGAATAAAGTGTATAAGTGAACATTTCATTTTAATCAATTGAAATTAAGTATTTATTTAATTGTCTATACATGCTATATGAATCCTTATTTATTTTTGTACTTATTATATTTCCATAGATTTTTTTAATATTTTTGTCCAGTTTTTTGTACATTCAATTTCAATGAGTGAAAGTTAATTCAATGTGATTTGCTAAATACAGGAGATTAAAATAACCTGTCTTTTTAAACAGTTAAAATATTAAGTTTTTATTCAATTTACAATATAAGTTTTAAAATTGATTCGAGATTTCAGTTATCTTGATCTGTAATATATATATTCTAGTCTAATCAGTAAACTTGACCAACTTCTGAAAATTAGTCAGACCGTGACGGTATGCGGTCCGACCGTATGAGTATTTTGAAAAGTATGCATACAGTCCAGACCGTATGTGTACGGTCCAAATACTCATATGGTACGGAACAGACACACAGGTGAGACATATCTCTGAGTCAACAGTTTATTTACTGTAGATAAGAATGTGTGGCATGCATGCCAATGGGACAACTCTCAAAGTTGCAATGCATGAAAAATTAACAATAATTATATACAAGTAGGTCAAAGTATGGCCTTCAACACGCAGTCCTGTAAATAATGTTGACATTTACCTTATGAATAAAGAAGATGTGAGGTATACATTAATGAGGTAGTACATCATATAAAATTCTTGTAGATGTTGTATATCAATGAGGGGCCTGATGGGTGGGGTCTCATCACGATTCACGAGTTGATTTTTTTGTCAATCACGATTCACAGAAAATAAATTTCCATGATCATGGATCACGAAAATATAAAAAAGAGTATAAATCTGTAGAAAAACGGATCACGATAGTGAAAATGCGCCGATCACGAAGAACGGAAATAACCCATCAGGCCCCTCATCAATGTATATCACATATATATAGTATGGGATAAGAATAACCCAAACACACAGATGCATAAATGCAGAGAATGTCAAAATAGATATGTTATATATATGTGTAAATTGCAGAAAGGTATCAACAAGTTTATGTCTATTTTTTTTTTGTGTTCCTTACAGAGTCGTACAAGAACTTGCATACTGGAGATAAACATTTAATAAGATGTTAGAGGGAGGAGAGGATTTAGTCACACTCAATGGTACTCTACAGAGACACATAAACACACAGGCTGGTAAAACACATTATAAATGTGATGTTGGTGCTACAGAATTTAGTCAAAGTAGTGATTTAAAGAGACATGAGAGAACACATACAAGTGAAACACATCATAAATGTGATGTTTGTGCTAGAGAATTTACTCAAGGTATTCACTTAAAGAGACATGTAAGAACACATACGGTTGAAAAAACTCGTGAATGTGATGTTTGTTTTAGAATATTGAGTCGAAGTAGTGACTTAAAGAGACATATGAGAACACATACTGGTGAAAAACCTCATAAATGTGATGTTTGTGCTAGTGAATTTTCTCAAGGTAGTCAACTTAAGGCACATGTGAGTACACATACTGGAGATAACCCTCATGGCTGTGATTTATGTGGTAAACGATTTAGTTATTTTAGTAGTTTACAGCGTCACATGAGAACACATACAGGCGTTAAACCCCATAACTGTGATGTATGTGGTAAAGCGTTTAATCAGCTTGTTAATTTACAGAGTCACATGAGAACACATACAGGTGATAAACCTTATATCTGTGATGTATGTGGTAAACGGTTTAGTCATCATAGTAGTTTCCAGAGACACATGAGAACACATACAGGGGATAAACCCTATGGCTGTGGTGTATGTGGTAAAGGATTTACTGATCCTAGTAATTTACAGAGTCACATGAGAACACATACAGGCGATAAACCTTACAACTGTGATGAATGTGATAAAGGATTTACTGATTCTAGTAATTTACAGACTCACATGAGAATACATACAGGAGATAAACCTTACAACTGTGATGTATGTGGTAAATGGTTTAGTCATTATAGTAATTTACAGAGTCACATGAGAACACATACAGGAGATAAACCTTATGAATGTGATATATGTGGTAAAAGATTTCGTCAGCTTAGTACTTCAAAGAGACACATGAAAACACATACAGGTGATAAACCTTATTACTGTGATGTATGTGATCAATAGTTTAGTCAAGATAGTAGTTTAAATAGACATATGAGAACACATACAGGTTATACACCTCATGAATGTGATGTTTGTGGGAAAGGGTTTAGGGATCTTAGTAATTTCGAGAAACATATGAAAATACATACAGGTAAAACATGCCAACCTCACATTTGAGATGGCAAAGGGTTTAGTCAATTTTGTAGTTTAAAAGGAAGTATGAGCATACATACCATGCAATCTACTTTATGACAGTGGTATATATATGGTACTGAGTTTGGTCAGCATTGTAATTTACATATTGACATGAGAACACATACTTGTTATTAAGTTCATGACTGTGATGTATGTGGTCAAGGGTTTAGCTAGCTTAGTAATTCAAAGAAACACATGAGAACACATGATTGTGATGTATGTTGCATATGGTTTAGTCGTCTTCATGATCTTAAGCTGTGGTCACACCTTACCGGATAGCACTAACGGACGACTAAAGGATGAAAATAAAAGTTGTCGTTGACAAAATTGTTATCCGTTGGGAGTCCGTTGATGTACTGACCAAATAAAACGGACGCGTAACGAATGCATAACGGACACACACCGGATATGCAACGTAGAGAAACGGAAACGAACCGAACAGAACGGATGTCGAACGTATATCCAACGGACGAATACCGCATAAAACGGACACCTAATGGAAGCGTACCGGATAAAACTGATGAACAAGATATACGGAAAAATTAAAGGCGACAATAATAATACATGTAAATCGCATAAATATTCAAAATGTTTCTGTGTAACTGGTTTTGGTTTGTTATTCAAAATGCCGCCAAACGGCAGTGTCTGGCTTGAGTAAGAGCTGCTTGAAAGTGAAGACGTGCCCTTACTCTAAGATCGATTATGAATAATAAGAATTCATGAACCTCAAGAAATCTGACATACCAATAATTGGCATTCCTGACGCGAAATTTTCAATTGGCATTTATGCGTTTCAGATCCGTTCATCATCCGTTTTATCCGTTATACATCCGGTAGAACATTGTAGAAGTCCATTTCACATTCGCATGATTCGTTCAACATCTGTTTTATCCATTAAATGTCCGGTAGAAATCCGTTGGTGAATTTGTCAACCAGACCTCCAACAGATTTATAACGGACAAGTAACGGATACAAAACGGAAACGAAACGGGCGAGTACCGTACAAAACGGACGCCTACCTGACGTTCAACGGACACTTCATCCGTTGGACGTCCATTCAAAGTTTTGAACATGCTCAAAATTTTCCACCGGACAGAACAAACGTCGACGGATAAAACGTACGCTAAACGGACATGAAACGGATATGGATGGACGTCTAATGGATAAGAACGGACATGAACGGATTGAAAAAAAGTTATCCGTTAGGCATCCGTTCGAGCTATCCGTTAAGGTGCGACCAAGGCTTTATTCATGGTATTGGTTTAATGAGACATATGAAAATACATACAAGCGAAACATATAAATCTCACATTGTAATGTTTGTGGTAAACATTGTAAAGGATATAGCTAGCTTAGTAATTCAAAGAAAAACATGAAAAAACATACAGGTGATAAAACTCATCACTGGTGATGTATGTGGTAAACAATGGTAAAGGTTTCAGTCGACTTGGTGATTTACAGAGACACACGAGAACACATACAGGCTATAAACCTCATGACTGGGATGTATGTGCCTTATGGGAACGGGTTTAGTCATCTTATTGATTTACAGAGGCATATGAAAATACAGAGGCAAAACATGTAAACCTCACATTCATGACATTTGTCAGTTTGTGGGGTGTACCAAACAAATGTATGCAAATACATACAGGCAAATTACCTTATCACTGTTATATATGTAGTAGTGGTACGTGGTTTTGTTAGCATTGTAATTTACATATTGACATGAAAACATATTAATCTCATGACTGTGGTGTATGTGGTAAAGGGTTTAGCTAGCTTAGAAATGTCAAGAGACACATGAGAACACATACAGGTGATTAATCTCTTGACTGTATGTGGTAAAGGTTTTAATCAGCATGTTGACTCAAAGAGACACATTGGAATACATTATGGGGATAAAACTCTGAAATGCATGTATGAGATGTTTGAGGTTGATCGTTCAATATCAGTGATAATCTACCTACTAAAACATGAGAACACGTACTAGTAAATAAGTGATAACATGGATAATTTTCAAAAACAAAAGAGAACGCATACTAAGGGAGCTACCATTTGATTTTTATGGGGGTGGGGGTGGGGGGGCTAGGATGAAAAATTGTGTCCTGCTTTTTTTTAGTTGTAATCTGTCCTGCCTTTTTATTTTTACTCTATTCGGTCCTGCCTTTTTTTTACTAGTTTATCCTGAATTTTTTACACAAATTGTCATCCTGCCTTGTTTTTACTCAAAACTCCTGTCCTGCCTATTTTTTTTCAAATTTCATCCTAGCTCCCCTCCTAAAAATCAAATGGTAGCTTCCTAATGATAATTTACAGACACATGAGAACTCATACTAGTGATAGTTGACATAGACATTTATGAGAACACATACAAGTGATAATTTACATGGACACATGAGAACACATACATTTTGTACTAGTAAATAAGTGATAATTTACGTAAACACAAACATGATAACCCATACTAGTGACAATATACGGAGACGTATGAGAACACATACTAGTGATAACTTACATAGACATATGAGAACACATATTAGTGATAATTTACAGACACATGAGAACACATACTAGTGATAATTTATATAGAAACATGAGAACACATACCTTGATTAGTAAATAATTGATAAATGTCATCCATAATTTTGTCCATCCAGAATACTTGATTGTAAATTAACTATGCGTAAATATCTGTTTTGATTGTGTTGTGATGTGTGTGTGTGGTCTCGGGAGGATAAGTTTTTGTATCTAAGTATAATAATTAATTGTTTAATTTACCTTCTTTAAATAAAGAATTTATATTATAATTATTATAATTTTTATGATTATGATTGTATGAGAGTTAACGTTCGTCCGGTATTTTACTATGTTTTAGCATTAATTGATTAATGGATTTTGAGTATTTTTCGTCACTTTTATCATGTTCATCATAACAAAGCCTGTTTCTGTCTCGCCTGCGACGAAAGTTGCAGTATGCGGACAAAGGTATAACTATCCGCGCGGTAGCGTAAACTTTTGAATAAAGCCCTATATATTTCAGATGGTAGAAGACTGGATGCTTCATATCTTGTAAATAGATACATAATGTTACGAAGTTTCGTCTGTCATATGTTCAATGTCATTGACCTTATTTTCATGGTTCAGTGACTGCTTGAAAATATTTCTTATTGTGAGTAAAGGATAACTTCCGGTATATTTGGTATTCTTTGCACCGTCTACATGTCCGTCAGACAGGATTCACCTAACCTCGACCTCATTTTATGGATCAGTGATCAAGGATAAAGTTACGTGATTAGGTCCGTTTCTCAATTATTGTTATAGTATACAACAGGATAACTATGTGTGGTGTAAATGGAATGACTGTAATGGGTGCATGTCAGTCCGACAGGTTTCATCTGATATTGACCTTATTTTATTGGTTCAGTGGTCAATGTTATTTTTTACATCGCGATGACCGTGAGGGCATTCCGATGTATTGCTGTCGCCTTGATTTCCATTACGTAACTTTCATGTTGGGTTTGTAACCGATGTATAAACATAATAAATTCGCGGACACTAACGAGTTCAAAATAACATTCCTTATTGTTTGTTATAAAATCATTTCTTCAATGAATACTGATAAAAATATTTGTTTAGAACATAAATTAATAATATGAAAATGTTTTGTCGTTAGATATATACATATAAGTAAAAATCATTGATAAAATCTATGCACACGTACCGCTAACGCATGTGGAAGAATATCTCAAGAACGTTTTGCGGCAATCCTCCCAGAGCAAGGACCGATAACTCTGCATGGAAGATTGGTTTTATAGAAAACTTTAGTCACGTGAGTATACACAGTGACCGGATTATACGTCTTATGAAGGTGTAAACTGACCGTCGACCGTCATAACTTACAGCGAAAAGAAAACAAATATTAGCCACCGTACAACCCATATTGTATCTAGGCAGGTATAAAGCCCCTCAAGTGGCAAAATGTAAAAATCAATGCAAACGGGGGAAAAGTCCGATCTTTGACAGACAAATATAGAATATGCCGTGGATAGAAACGTTTCTGAACGCTCAACCTTCCTGCTAACATGGGACAGTGGTGAAACAGCACATACTTGTGATAAATATAATACATGTGGTATACATATTTAATGAACAGTTTAGTCGAAAAGGTGATGTACGTTGCTAGCTACATAATATGAAATCATTCTGACAACAATTCTTACTAAGGTTAAATATGAAGGAGCTTGATAAGTCAGACTATCTATGGCTTTGGAAACTAGAGAGAGCTCGTTTCTTGGCTAAAATCTCATAATAAATGGGTCAATTACAGCTTACAAAAGACCTTTGGCTGTAAATGTTGTGTAAATGTTTAATAAGTCAATGACTCGAGACACGTGAACACATGTGAACACATATAAACGTTGTGTAAATGTTCAATAGAACAATGTCAGTCAGAACTTGAGACATGTGAACACATATAAATGTGTAAATGTTCAATAGGGCAATAACAGTCAGAACTTGGAGACATGTGAACACATATAAATGTTGTGTAAATGTTCAATAGGGCAATGACAGTCAGAACTTGAGACACGTGAACACATATAAATGTTGTGTAAATGTTCAATAGGGCAATGACAGTTAGAACTTGGAGACATGTGAACACATATACATGTTGTGTCAATGTTCAATAGAACAATGACAGTCAGAACTTGGAGACATGTGAACACATATAAATGTTGTGTAAACGTTCACTAGAACAATGTCAGTCAGAACTTGGAGACACGTAAACACATATAAATGTTGTGTAAATGTTCAATAGGGCAATCACAGTCAGAACTTGGAGACATTTGAACACATATACATGTTGTGTAAATATTCAATGGTTCAATTTTAGAGCAGAAAACAGACGATAGACACCAATGGGTCTTCAACACTGGGTTCAGCTGGCCCCTTAACAAAATTTGTACTAGTTCAATGAAAATAAACAACATAAACTACTTACACACATGTATTTGATATTTCAATAACAGTCAGAATTTATAGACATGTGAACATATATAAATGTGTTGTAAATGTTCATTTTGGAATGAGAGTTAACGCTTACAGACATACGGACCAGGGTTACCGCTTGCGAAAAAATAAAAATTGTGGCGATTAAAATTCGTTATTGGCGAAAGAATTTGGCGAAAGAAATATAACTGTTCGACTGCGTCCATCTTGTTTACTTTTTACGTGTTTCTCGGACTTTTCCTGATCAGACAATACTGGCAATTCACCTTGAACTCGTTACGACAATAATCATCTGATTGCATTTTATAGCCATCGGCAACAAAGGATTATAATTAATAAATGTGTTGATTGTATTGTTTCGTGAAATGGTGTGGTTAAATGGCTTCACATGCCACTTAAAGGATATTTTACAACTTTGATTGAAATAATTGTTTTGAAGTGAACACTGTGGGACAAATTTGCAATTCCAGAATTGGCAAATCTGACTTTGTCGGTTTACAAGATATCAAAAATATTTTTGCCCAAGTGATAGATAATCAAAAAATTAAATTTCCCATATGTCCCAACATGTCACCGTTGTCACTGTTGTCACCACAGCCGATTAAAAGTACATTTCCATGGGAAATTTAAAAATTCCCATGGGAATATTCGAAGTTCCCATGGGAAAAGTTAAAGTTCCCATCGGAAAAGTACTTTCCCATGGGAATTTTAAAGTTCCCATCAGAACTTTACAGTTCCCATGGGAAAAGAAGAATACAGAGAGTTCCCATGGGAATTTAACTTTTCCGATGGGAACAGTTTATCTTCCATGGGAACAATTTTTCTTCCCATGGGAACAACTTTTCTTCCCATGGGAAAATTTGTCTACATATGGGAACAACTTTTCTTCTCATTGAAACAGATATTTTATGTATGGAACATGTTTTCCGTTTGATTGTTTTCTCCTAGAAAAATAAAAATTTGTTGAAAATGCAGGATTTATGTTAAATTATGCAGCATGCAGGTTTTCTACAAAATGTCAATATGGTTTCATATCTAAAGCTGCTCTCAACATGCAACTTCCATAAAAACTCTGATTATCCAGTTAAATATGAAGCAATGGCAAGTAAGTTTTAAATAAGTTGTGCGTGTGTGTTGTGAAACCACATTTCTATTATTGAACTAATTGGAAAATAGATAATAAATGTTTAACAACTTAAAAATACCCCATTTTTAAAAAAATTTTTGCAAAATACAAGACCCATTAAACAAAAACACTATAACCATGATAACATGCTGAGATAATATATTCATTTACAATCTATATACACGTGCGTAATTAACGGGTTCTGGTTGAATGAACATGAATTTCGATCGATTACACACAGATGACGATCAATAGAGTGTGGCACGTGTCGTTAAAACATTTACATGGTAATTACTAAAGATGTGATTATATAATTTGGAATTTTTTTTAATTTAAAATAACATAGCCTATTTTATATTTCATGTCCTTTGTGGCAACTGTATCATCACATCAAGTCCCTAGTGCGTATTATTGAGGTGGTCATTTGTGGTATTTCTACGGACGTCTTTATTTCAATATTTTGATTCCTTTCGTATTATATTTTGTATAGGCAGTTTATGTAGATGAATTACAAGAACAGAAAAAAGTAAATTGAAGTCATATTATTAATCTCCGTTGTATTTTTTAAAACTTAACATTGACATGGATTAGTGATTTCTGTGACATATACATGTACATGTACCAAATGTACAAGTTTGTTACTTTGAGGTTTTTTTGTGTGACTTATCTTCGTTTTTGTTTTGTTTTTGTTTAAACACATTTTATTTTCAAAAGTAGCATATGGGATTGAACACAAAATACATAAGATAATAACGAAAACAAAATAGAAATAGATGTAATACAAACTATAAACAAAACGAAAATGCAATATAATATTTTGTAATATGAACTGGCGTGAAAAGTAGGAATTCAGAATTTTAATTGTATTCGAAGTTCTGAATCTTTGTGTAATTCTGATATAAGATTGCACAGATTCAAAATTGCTTTACTTTGCTGAAATGTATAAAGGTCACCGTGAACAGCCAATATAAGGTCAATTGGTATAAAATATCTTTTTAAAATCAAAAACAATATTTCTCTTGCTTCATTGTGAAATGGGCACTCGAAAAAAATGTAAATACAATCCTCAACAGCATGGCTACAGCTGCATGCGGATTTAGTTTAATCTTAACACAGATCTGCAAGCGGGATTTAGTTTAATATTAACACAGATCTGCATTTAAGGAGCTTCGCATACTTCTGAACCATGAATGGTATTAAGTTTTCTAACACCACAACTAAAGAAGAAGGGTGGCTGTTTTATATTTCAGAAAGTCCATATGTCGGGGTTTAAAATTCCATTCAATAGAAGTAGATGGGAAAAAGATGTTTTGGTTATATCTAGTCCATGACGTGGGTACTACATAGTTGTTACTAATTCGTAAATCATAATTTGAATTTGACCAATAATTGGGAGCATTAAATCGCAGAGATAATCAAGGGCAGTTTCTTTATGTAAAGAATATAACACAATGAGCTTTCTTGACTTTCTTCTGTCTACTAGCAATTTCCGGCCTATTTCGAGGTGTCAGACCACCAATTAAAATCCCATCTGTTCAACCAAATTTTCAATTTTCACAGCTTTCTAAATATTTTACCTTAAGTTTAACTTCAAAGAAACCAGGTATATCCTGAATTGTACATGTATCACCTTTCTACATGCCAATTTTCAACCCATGTTTAAAGTCTTATAAGAAAATTCTGATCTTGAAAACACAGGTACTACCAAAATAACTCCAGGTTTTCTGGAAATCTTAAATTAGTATACTATGTAGCGCACTAATCCTGAATTTTAATGCAAACTCATAGACAAGTGAATTTTGGCTCAAAATGGTCTAAATATATTTCCTTTCACCAAAAGTTTCATTTCTGCAACTTTGTTGGTTAGTTTAAGTAAACAATGACACCAAAATCACTATTTTGTGTCAGAGTAGGGCTACTTTACATACGTTCTAAATTGGAGGAGTAATTGGTGGTCTGACACCTAAACGAAATATGTAGCTTAACGACTGACATATGTATGCATATTCCATAATTAGTATAATAAAGGTTAAGTTTATACGATCAAATTTATTTATTTATAATGCATATTTCAAGTTTTCAAGTAAAAAGGGAATTAATTGAGAGCAATTTCTTTTATGGATTCTCTCATTTATCATGTATATAGTTAGAAACCCTAATTAACTAGCGGTGTTCTGTGTAAAATTGTTTCCAATACTTTTTTAATTGGGACTAATATACATTTATAAAATCTTTTATGTCCCAGTATTTATATAATACCTTTATTTAATTCCTTAACTTGACCATCAGCATGGCTAAGGAAACTATTGCCAGAGGTACTGTGAGGTGACACTTCCAGGTATTCAAGCGATTTCCTGTCGGGCTTAAAACTCTTATTACACGTAATGCAGGTTTACGCACCGCCTGCTGAGCAGTGTACGCGCGGACGGTAATTTGGAACTTTATTTTAAAAATCATCTGTTATAATATACATCATGTGTACATTGATATACTAAATATTACTAAACTCATACGTGTGGTCAATTTTACTACCAGTTGTTTATGAAATACAGTTCTCGTGCAATGAATGATATTTAATTCCAACCAAAGATTTGAGGAATTAACAATTTATTGAGATATTTTCCATCGGTAAAATTTGAAAAATGTAAGTTTGTACTACTTGTCAATAATAATGGATATTTCAAAACATTTAAATAGTAATTCACAAAATGAACGCACTTGCCGATCGTTGGTTTAGAAAGATAGAAAGATTCGGAACTATGATAGTCACAATTAAAATATGTATTTTGAAAAAAGACAAAACCGCCAGAGCAGATCTGATTTAAATCCAGGGTCCGTATATGAATAATGGTACTTAAGATAAGATTTGACCCGAACGGACGGATTTTTCTACATGTTCTACAATAAATTTATACTACGATTGGATATTGTTTATGCATATATGTCCAGATCTATATAGAACTTACTTTGCTTCGTCGAAAGTACGAATATAGAAAAATCACAGATTTATATTTCAACTAGAACGTTCTAGAACAGTTAAAGAAATCATTACAATTGTTAGTTATTTTGTACATGTATAACTATAATGCGAACCTTGTGAAATAGCACGTGAAATCCCAACTAAGCGTGAATTCTTTGGAAAAGCGACGGTTCTATTAATACATATTGTCAATTTCAAGTTCTGTTTCGACATGCATTGTGATATATGTCACTGGACGTTAAAATTCCATCATTAATTTCGTCTTCGTCAAATATTGCTGTTGGTTTCTTTTCTTTTTTTTTTTTTTTTTATTACATATACATAAATACATCACAAGTTATTCCTATGTAATCTCATTTAGATATTTAATGCAAAGTAAATTTTCAAGATGAAAGTCGTATTAGTTCGATAATGCTTCAAACTAAATATAAACTGAGAATATATGTATAACTGCCATATTCCGAATCCCGGACATTCATTTGTGTAAATGAAGAAAAGATAACAATGATCGGTATCTGAGTGAATCTACGTCTCAATCAAGCTTCATAAAGATATTACAGAATATTCAAGATTTACAACTTTTCTTGAATATGATTGCCAATGAAATAAACTATGCAGGAGATTTCAAATTAGCCCAAATAATTTGTGTGTGTACTATAACAACTGAAACCGTAATTCTGCTGTAGTGCACGTTGATCGTATCTGTAACAGGAAGGCGTATGGTAACCATACTACCTTACTAAGTTCCAAAGTACATAACAACCCTTTCTTTGTGCATTATACGCTCAGGAACATACATCTTACTATTTTGCATGGATTGTAAGCAAATGTTACTTTTCAACTGTAGTCCTTAACCAAAATCATTGGGTTTTTTTCCATCTGACAAGCTTAATTTTGGATCAAATGATCATACAAGTACGGAGGCTAGGATTTATAATTCGGCTAGTCTTGATGACTTCGTGCAATACCCCGCTCCGTATTCATTATAGTTTTACATAAATCATTTAAATTTTAGATCCTTCAGTTTGCATATAAATATGATATTTAAATTTCGTATGGCTTAGTACAACCTTCAAAACATTTTATTTGATGTCACCAATAGTAAACATATAAAATGAAACAATAACTTACTACTAGTATACCAATATAGACTTTTGTTGTATGATTATACAAACCGAAATCACTACTAGACGAGGGGTTGACACGCTCAAATTAACAAAATTGTGTTTCAAAGAAGCAATGCACCAAATTGATTTTATAGGATTTAGTTTAATATCTTAACCTGTTCAAGGAATGTATTACTTGACAAGAACAATTTAAATGTAGGACAAAATCGGCTTACAACACGAAAATTGTTCAAAGAATAGTACCAAGCATGTGACAAAATGACGGGTATGTAACAGAGGTATCGCAATTGCAGATGGATTGGTGGATAGTTACTGTTTGTTCAACGTTCAGTGACAAGTATCTCATGCATATTGCAAGACCAAACTAAGTTGGGCAGACGACAAAAGCGAAATTGTGACAAATTCGTTGTTCAAAATTTATTTTCAAGTGTTATTTAGGAAGTCAAACATGTATATGGAAAGTAAATTTTACTATTATTTATTGAATAAAAGAAAAGATCAAAACCTCTAAAAGAAAATAAACCCGGTGAATGACACTCCTTGTTGTTGAATTTGGGTTTGGCTGACCTTAATTGATATTATGTTTTAAAACAATTATTCAAATTAAATATACAATTATTTACTTTTTTTGGGGGAGTCATTGACCTCAAACAAAACAACAATACAGGCTTATAGTATTTTGAAGCATTTTGAAGCATTCAAATATAATGAAACGTATGATAATTTTACGAATAAAAAGAAAAGCAAGTTGGCCCAAAATGATTGATATTTCAAAGAAAAATGTATAGTGTGTTCATTGTAAACTTAAACCAGAATGCGTATAAATATCTCTATTATAACAGTCACAAACCACTTCTAGAATTAAAATCAGCGATTTACCATTCATGCAATAATATTTTGTCGAAAGTGATCGAGATGCCCTTATTAGGTAATTCAAATTCTCGGACACTTAATTTTTTCCAGAACACGTTATAGTTAATATCAGAGCCATATAATAGATGTATTATATCTGGGACTATGATACTTAGTATAATAGTCCCAGATTATATTATCTGTTAATATGCATCCTTCTTTAAAGTCTTGTTTTCTTAAACACTTTAGGACCGTATATCGGGGCACTGCCGAAAATAATCTTTCAAAAGCAAATTTAAGTTTCAACCTTTAAAACTTGTATGTCAGATAATTTGACCACATGACAAGAAATTCTACAATAAACATTGGTCACGCACGACAGATTCCGATGTAAGACACGTGCCGTTACAATAGCCAGTTTACACGCATCAGCGCACACAGGTTTGTCGAATAGGCCAGTTGATTGGAGGAAAGTTTCCGAAAACCACGCCTACCTTTAACCCTTAAACTAATATCCAATCAAACGCCTTTGACAAAAACATAAATAATACATGTATAAGATTACATAGATAAGGTTGCGTATACAATATTTGAAAAAGTTAAGACTCTTAATTCAAACTTAGAAGTATAGAATATGCCCGTAATGCAAGTTTCGCAATTTTACAATAAATTTTATACATAATTTCACCTACCTAGTGAGGAAAAATACAAATTTTAAAAAATCAAAACTATTTCGAATTGTTCTCTATGTGTTATAGTAGTCTCAGTCTATTCGTACAAAAATCACCAGCAATTAAAAATCAAATATTTCTTTCACCTGTATCCAATCGGAAAATAATTCATTTTGTCTTTGATCTAGATGCAAAAGACGACAATGCTCCTTACAGTTAAAACAGTCTACTTCAAATTTCATATCGTATGCAGAGCTTGACAGATACCCATTACTGTCCTATGTAAAGTTGCGAATGATACATTTCTAGAGTATACTTCTTAATGGAAAAGAAAAGAAAATTTGTGTTGAATTATACAAACTTGTGTTTTATATTATGCCAATAACGGAATAGAAACTAAGTGGATATCATATACATGTATGAAAAATATTTTGATAATTACGGTATGATTATGTCCAATATTATAATGCACAGTTTGTGATAAATGGGTGTCAAAATGTATTTAACAAAACCCAAAGACCAGTTTCAATAATAAAATTGAGAATGGAAATGGGAATGACAACCCGACCACAGAACAGACAAGAACAGAAGGTCACCAATAGGTCTTCAATGCAGCGAGAAATTCCCGCACCCGGGGCGTTCTTAAGCTGGCCCCTAAACAAATATATATACTAGAATGCTTTGCTTTTATTGCAGAATCGCATAAAACTTAATGTTATCGTATTTTTAAAAACAATTTGAAAAAATACTTTTCATTTTACCTTACTAAATTCATTTATATATTATGCAAATATAGATGTGGTAGTCACCACTTGCCGATTGAGTCTGGAAGGTGGCAGGATTTTAGAGAGAAAACATAATCTGCCGTCTCTGTGACACAAACAACATTGGTGACGAGTACCATTACATTATGAATTGTAAACTATAGAAACAAGGAAATTTTACGGAACTACTGTTAGTCAAACCCTAATATCTTTAAAGTTGATCAACAGTTTAACTCATCAAATATTGTAATATTAGAAAAACTATGTAAAAGTTATAAATGTGAAAGTCAGTCCTCCAAGTTTAATTGTATCGTTTACACATGCATGTAATAATTTTATCTTATAGTTATGTTTATGTATGTTCTCGATAACTAGTAATTGAAGTTTTATGAAAATAAAGTATTCGTATTCCTTTAAACTATAAATTACAGCATACGGGTAAAATACAAGTGTATATAATACCATCAAGTATTTAATCCTCATCCGTCTTTGTAAATGCAAAACTCTGGATTCTCTTTGATATTTACCTGAGAGATCATAAAAATCTAACAAGACTTTCAAAGGTGTTTGCCAAAATAAATTGAAATAAAAGATTTTGTGTAGACGAGTAACAATATTGCATTAGCATGTTTGGAAATTTGACCAAATGAATGAAATAAACTTTAAAAAGTAAGTGCACATCTTTCTAGTGGCGAAAACCACGCATATCGAGTTACGTCGACGAAAAGAATAAGTACTTTAATAATAATTATGAAGTCATTTTCATGAAATTATAGGATTATAATTAGAAAACAATCTTAAACACGATTCGTGATTCCCCATGTATATAGATTAAAACAGATTTATAATTCTTATTCATAAATTAAATTCTGAAATACAAAGGCATGGCTCTGATACTTGACAGTTCAGCGAACACTATTACATGAAATGCACGATGCTAATGATAGAAAACAAAGGTGAGAGATTCAAATTGTAAAATCAGCCGCTGGACGGTAGAATTTCTATCAATCATTCAACGGTAATAAAAGACTTTTGAGTGTAAAAGTATGATAGAAATACTTTTAATTTATTGAAATTACATTTTTTATCAAATGGAATGCTTGTTAAACTGTTCCAGTCATGGTTACTAATAACTGACAGTCCTTTGCGATATTTCATAGCTCTTTACAAATTCTGAAAAAAAAGAAAAAGAAAAAATGTTCCCATGGGAAAATATATCTTCCATGGGAAGAATAAATGTTCCCAAGGGAAAAGGTGTTCCCATGGGAAGAAAAATTAGTTCCTTGGGAACAAAAATTCCTTGGGAAATTTAGAATTTCCATGGGAAGAAACTATCTACTAATGTTCCCATGGGAAATTGTAGTTCCGATGGGAACTTTAAAATTCCATGGAAAAGTACATTTTCCGATAGGAACTTTAACTTTCCCATGGGAACTCGAATATTCCATGGAATTTTAAATTTCCATGGAAATGTACTTTAATCAGCTGTGGTGACAACAGTGACAACGGTGACATGTTGGGACATATGGGGAAATTTAATTTTTTTGATTATCTATCACTTGGGCAAAAAATATTTTTGATATCTTGTAAACCGACAAAGTCAGATTTGCCAATTCTGGAATGGCAAATTTGTCCCGCACAGTGTTAGTGGGTACTTTACAATCCTTTTAGCGACGCACATTTACGTCTACTCTTTTCTTTTAACGATGGTCTGGAAAAAATCTGTTGTTATGACAAAAATGTTCAAAAGTAAGAAAAATCTCTGACTTTAAATTTTATCTTATATCTTTTGAGAGTAATAATTCTTTTGAAATTGGTAATTTACAATCGTTTTAGCAACGCACGTGTTTGAGGCATAATTTTACGTCCAAACTTTTTAATGATGGTCCGGGAAAGAAATCTATTGTTAAGAAAATATTCAAAAGTAAGAAAAATCTCAGATTTTATCCTTTAACTAGACGGAAGTATCTTATAAACTATTATAGATGAATCCGTGCTCCCTTGAAGAAGTCAACATGATGATTTCATGATCTTATTCTATATTGCAATTTTACAGTATCTTTTAAAACTAAATGTTTGTTATCATTGAGTGTTTATTTATGACAATGAGATTAAAACATATATATTTAGAATTATAAAAGACATAGTTAGTTTTCTCGTTTGAATTGTTTCACACTTGTCATTTCGGGGCCTTTTATAGCTGACTATGTGGTATGGGTTTTGCTCATTGTTAAAGGCTGTACGGTGACCTATAGATTGGTAACTTCTATGTCATTTGGTCTCTTGTGAAGAGTTGTCCCATTGGCAATCATACAACATCTTCTTATTTTCATATACTAGTAGCAATGTGGCAAACTATTTTTTTGCTAGACCGGGAAGGAAATTTTAAACGAAAATATGTTTTTGTTTGTTGGCGAAAAAAATTGAAAGTGGCGAAAATATATTGTTTTGGCGAAAGAGGTGGCGAAAAGAAAATTGACCCAGGGAAACCCTGATACGGACACAAATAAATGTTGTCAATTTGCAAATGGCAATCAGAGATTACACAGACATGAGATCAGTCAGAACTTACATAGACATGGAAACAGTCAGAGCGTACAGAGATATGAAAGCAGTTAGAACTTATATACATGAGAACAGTTAGAGCTTATAGACATGAGAACCGTCAGAACTTATATACATGAGAGCAGTCAGAACTTACATTGACATGGAAACAGTCATAGCGTACAGAGATATGAAATCATTTAGAACTTAGAAACGAGGACCGTCAGAGCTTACGCAAAAATGAGAATTGTCAGAACTTACAGAGACATGAAAACAGTCAGATAATATAGACATGAGAACAGATAGAGCTTATACAGAGATGAAAACAGTCAGAACGTATAGACATAACCGTCAGAGCTTACAGACATGAATACAGTCAGAACGTATAGAGACATGACAACATTCATAACTATAGACAGAGGTGATAACAGTCAGAAATACAGAGACATGAGAACAGTCAGAACTTACAGATATGTGAACACGCACTGGTAGAAACCTTAATAATCCAGTGCAAGCGTTCTTGGATCATGGCTCATCGACTGCCGAGACATATAATGATTGTATAATATATCTCTGCTGACAGCCAGTTCTTACATGTACAGATACATGTGGACAAAAACTGGTGATACACCTAATTAATGTGGTGTATGTGGTGTAAGTGTTCAATTTTTTACTGACAGCTAAAACTTACAGAGAGACGTGGGCACATAATGGTGATAAATCTAATTAATTTGGTGTATGTGGTGTAAGTGTTCAATGTTTTACTGACAGCTAAAACTTTCAGAGAAACATGTGGACAAATAATGGTGATAAATCTAATTAATTTGGTGTATGTGGTGTAAGTGTTCAATGTTTTACTGACAGCTAAAACTTTCAGAGAGACATGTGGACACATAATGGTGATAAATCTAATTAATTTAGTGTATGTGGTGTAAGTGTTTAATGTTTAACTGAAAGCTAAAACGTTCAAAGAGACATGTGGACACATGCTGGTGATAAAACTAATCAATATGGAGTAAGTGTTAAATAATTTACTGACAGCTAAAACACACAGAGAGACATGTTGACATATGCTGGTGATAAACCTAATTGATAGGGCGTAAGTGTTCAATGTTTCATCACTGACCATAATTACTCACAAAGAGACATGTAAACACATGCTGGTGATAAACCTAATTAATGTGGTGTAAGTGTTCAATGTTGTACTGACAGCTAAAACAGAGAGACATGTGGACACATGCTGGTGACATACCTAATTGATGTTGAGTTGGTGTTTAATGTAATACTGACAGTTAGAAATCATAAAGAGACCTGTGGACACATACCGGTGATAAACCTAATTAATGTAGTGTATTTTTTAGTTTTCAACTTTTTTCTTTCAACCCGAACTCACAGAGAGATATGTGAACACATACTGGTGATAAACATAATTAATGTGGTGTGAGTGTTCAATGTTTTAAAATTAACTGACAGCCAGAGTCTTAAAATTAATTAGAACGTCTACAAATATATGACACGAAATAGTAAACATGTTTAAAGTCCATGAGGTACGAAACCGTAGATGCATCTGGTCGATAGGGTACGAAATGGTAATTTTGGGTATGAAATGGCGGAGGTACGAAACGGCTAGGGTACGAAATTATTTTCTACCGGTGGTGTTCCTGCCAGAGGCGGAACTTACCGATTAGGAACTGAACATGTACAAAGAATGATAACGTTAGTCTCATTCCCTCAATTTATATTTGCCATGTAAATTAGACCGAGTTTCAGGTGTTAGACCACCAATTAAATATCCCTATCTGTTCAACCAAATTTTGCAATTTTCACAGCTTTCTAAGTATTTTACCTTAAGTTTAACTTCATAGAAACCAGGTATATCCTGAATTGTACATGTATCAGCTGTCTGCATGCCAATTTTCAATATACATTTAAAGCCTTTAAAGAAAAAACTGACCTTCAAAAGAGGTACTCCAAAAATAATCCCTGGTTTTCTCGAAATCTTAAATTAGTATACTATGGAGCGCATTAATCCTCAATTTTAATGCAAACTCATAGACAAGTAAATTTTGGCTCAAAATGGTCTAAATATATTTCTCTTTCACCAAAAGTTTCATTTCTGCAAATTTGTTGGTTAGTTTAAGTAAACAAGGACATCAAAAGCACTATTTTGTGTCAGAATAGGGCTACTTTTTCATACGTTCTAAATTAGAGGGCGTAATTGGTGGTATGACACCTAAAGAGACAAAAAGTTGATCAGAAATCTTTTGTTTTGCTTTATTCTTAATCCTTAGTCAATTTGTAGTTAAAACAGCCTATCTGAACATAATGCGACTTAAATTACAAAGCTCAATTTAAACTGACTGTTATGTATGACTTTATTGTTATGCGTTTACTTTTCTACATTGGCTAGAGGTATAGGGGGAGGGTTGAGATCTCATAAACATGTTTAACCCCGCCGTATTTTTGCGCCTGTCCCAAGTCAGGAGCCTCTGGCCTTTGTTAGTCTTGTATTATTTTTACTTTTAGTTTCTTGTGTATAATTTGGAGTTTAGTATGACGTCCATTATCACTGAACTAGTATATATATTTGTTTAGGGGCCAGCTTAAGGACGCCTCCGGGTGCGGGAATTTCTCGCTGCATTGAAGACCTATTGGTGACCTTCTGTTGTTGTCTGTTCTGTGGTCGGGTTGTTGTCTCTTTGACACATTCCCCATTTCCATTCTCAATTTTATTTGATAGAAAATACTTGAAAATTTCATTTTGGACTTCAGGAACATAAACCTTCAATATCAAGATCAGTTTTGTTGATTTTCCTTATTTGTTTGGTCTACTACCTTAAAGACTTTCCACAATTTTTACAATGAGTCTAGTAAAAATCCAAGGTATTGAAGAGTCAAGGAATACTGACCCCTTTTTCACCTGGTGTCAGTAATGGGACTATTAACTGATGAAAAGTGCGTTTATGGTCATTTAACTGTTTTTATTTACTATCAGTCAATAAAATTTAATTAATAAAACTTTCATTTGAGATTATAAATGGGATTTTTGTGAGTTTATGCAGTGTTTACATCAGGCTATGTTATCTGCCAAATACATGGTATGACGCAATGATATAAGGGGTAAAAATCAAATAATTTCATAAAATCTTCATGACGACAATTTTTTTGGGGTAGTAAACAACCTATGTTTTAATGTCTAACACCACAGAAACAACTTACTGTCCATTTATAACAATTTAGGACATTTTTTTATATGAAAGCATATTGTCAGGGTGGGAAAAGCTAAAAATAGCACAAATTCAGGTTTAAGGCTCTAAATTTGCAATATCTGACTTTTTGCCCAAAAACAGATTGAAATGTGGCTACTATCATTTCAATTGATCAGTTAAGACAAAAAAAAAATCAATCGTTTTCTGATTTTGGGGTTTCACCGCATTTCGCTTAAAGAGACAAAAAAGTTGATCAGAAATCTTTTGTTTTGCTTTATTCTTAATCCTTAGTCAATTTGTAGTTAAAACAGCCTATCTGAACATAATGCGACTTAAATTACAAATTTCACAGCTCAATTTAGGGAACAGTCAATATTTACCAGCTGGGGGGTTGGGGGTGGTTGGGGAATTTTTTAGTGAAATGAACAAAATAAACATGTATCCGAAAGTCATATCATAAATTTAAAAATGACCCCCCAAATGTAGGTAATAAAAAACTTTGACCCCCCACATCTTGTGCTATTATTTATCAATGATTTAAACCATTTAATTTACAGCATAGTTTTATTGTAAGATGAAAACATGCACTTATAAACATATTTACACAAGTTTTAGATATATACACTAAAAATGACTAACCTATTCTTGTACAACTTCTTCACCACTTTCACTCACATCTTCCATATAATCACTCACTTCTCTGTTACTTTCACTTTCATCTGAATCTCTCTCACTTTCATCTTGACAATCTCCCTGTCTCCAACATTCATGACTGCTTTCATACAACGCCCAGTATCTCTCTTCAACACTGTCACATACATTTTCAAGAATTAGGCACTTGGCTGTGTGTGTGAAAACATTTTTTTCAAATAAAACAAAGAGAGCTTTTGCAAATTTTACCCCTATGTTACAAACTTGATCAATATCAATGTTATTTGTTTCATTCTCAACTTTATTTTTACAAATGTCTTGTAATCCATTGATGTTGGAAGTAAATGAAAATTCATCATTTGAAACTGTTAGATTAGGACACAATTCTTTCTTTAAAACACTACACTGCTTAAATAGATGTTTTAAATTTCGCTTTATAGCTTTCCTACGGTTATGTCCAGTTTTTTTTCTCATAATTCCAATTTCTGTTCTGCCTACTCTCCCCTTGCCTCCAAATAATTGGATATATTTCTGACGTAATTTGTCACACTTCTGCAACACTTCTTTAATCCTATCATGAAGTTGTGATAACAAGATGAGCATTTGTAGATTAAAAGCATGTTGGACTGTAAATTGTTCTTTGAGCAAAGTACGCCCAGTTTGGTCATAAATTTCACATTCGTTGTCTTTAACTTCAACTTTAAGTTCATCCAAGGATGCATAATTTGTATTCAATTTTTTAATGTTGTTTTCAAGAATTTTATTTTGTCCAGGTTTTAAAATTTCTCCATGTATAAAACTACCAACTGCATTTGGATTGGTCCCTAGTATAAAGTTCACTGAACCTTCAAGTTTTTTCATTCTTGATTGTATATCCCATTGTCTGGTAGCTTCTGTCACAAAAGACTTTTTAAATATATAAGGATCACTCATATATTTCCATGCATTCTGGTAAAAATCTGGTAAAAGTCTATTGAAAAATTTACATTTTTCACTCTTTGGAACTGGATACCAACCATATGCTGTATTCTCCCATTCTTTTTTTCCTTTAATTGACGGAATTTCTTTAGAATTAACCTGTTGTCGTGTGTGTAATACCAGCTTTCCTTTTATGAAATTTATCGGAACATGTTAAGCAGTAATCTAAAAAAATATAATCCTGTTTAATGCAATCGCCTATATATTTTAATGATATCTCAATACATTATTATTGTATATGTAATTTTATTACTATTGAGGTCTGGTTTTCAATTGTATGAATTATTCTAGATAATTTATTGTGTCTTTAAGTTTCTTTTGTTCAATATTTTTATGTGTAATAAAATGATGTGTCTTGTATTTTATTATTCGTATTTTGGTGTAAATATGCATGTAGATAAAATCAATTACAAAGATCACTGACTTTATATAAAGAACATCAAGCCAATTACACACAGCTGGGTCTGAATCATTAATTTCTTTTAACAAGTAGATAAATATCCTTCACTTACTAAGATCACAACCTTCACAAAATATTTGCACTTCATTTTCATCGCAATTCTGACAAAATTTCTGGCATTTTCTGTTACTTCTCTAATCTGTGTGACTGCAATTTTCCTAAAAACAAAGCAAAAATACATTAGCATTGAAATTAACTGTTAAAAATACATTAAAATATAAAAGGTTCAGCATAATAATTATTTAATCAGGTGTTTATAGATTATTTGTTTAAATTTCAATTTAAGATATTGGAATTAATACAAAATATATTTAAAAATTCTAAGTACATATTTTAAAACAGTTTTCATTTACCTTGTTGTGAATTATATTGGAGCAACTATTGCAGTATAGTAAATTGTAATCAAAACACTTTCTGTCAGTTTTCTCCTCCTCATACTGGTCACATCTGGAATGTTTTAAGTAAAAGTGAATTATAATTGTGTTTTAAATACTATAGAACATAATTAAAAGTCCTATGCCTTTGAAATCTATAAGATTATTTCTCTGTTCATAAAAATAAATTAAAATATTGCATGCACTTAATATATTTTTATAGCCAACACAGTGATGATTGAAAATCAATTATGACCAGAAAGTCAGAAAGTTCACACCATATTTAATACTAGGATAATGATGGTTTTGTCATCGTACATGTATTACAATAGAGAATTGAAAAGATAAATACTCAACATCAATTTTAGATATAAAGATGATTTAAAATAATATACTTACATGTTAATATCCATATTTTCATATATCAACAGCCTTTTGTTGTGATAAAATTGAAAATATCTGCAATCCTCAGCTCATCTTTTCATACAAATCCAAAATTGTCTATGTACAACAAATAAAAATAAATATCCAAAATGTTATCACTGAAGTATATACTGTACATCCAAGTTTTTTCTCACACAATAAACATCCTTATTCACTGTCTGAATCAGAGTCCCCAAAGAATTTTCTTTGTTTCCAATGAGATGTTACCCTTCCATATCTATTTACTTTTCAGCAGGTGTTCTCATTAATTCTTCATCACCACTTTCATCCCTGTCAGACCCAATTTCCTTATTACCAGATCTTCCTCTGAAACATCTGACATTACATCATCATCATCGGTGTCAGGGATATCATTTTGCTGTCTCAAGATTCTTTTGTCAGATTTCTTAAAATTGTTTATTGCCCTCTGTCTTGAAAGATGTGCTTCTACAAGTGAAATTTTTCAGATTTTTCCGTGGAATAGGATTACAAAGCTTCTTCTCAGATATAAACATTGCTAACAAATTTACACTTAAATCCTTAATTTTCCCTTTTAAATGTAAATCTGTCCAGTCATAGTCTTCAATTTTTTTACTTTTTTCGAACTGAGTCTTAAGTTTTCTGAATTCTGATCTTTTTTCTCGTTTGAATTTTATAAGCTCAATATGGTGTAATTCGGCCTTAATCAAAGAAGAATCTTCAACAGCATGCTTTTCTGCAAATGACTGAATTTCATTCGATATATCCGACTTGATTTTTCCTTCATTATGCAAGATACGAACTTGACATCTAGGCTGAAAGTCGTCCGGTTTTCTTGTTTTGCCTTGAATTTCAATTGGAGTATCTTCATACTTTTTATATTGAAAGTTGTTACCAGGATAAGGCCTTGGAACCGTTGAAATAGGTTTTTCTGACCATCCTGTTTGGCAAATTTCACAAATTTGATTGGTTGTTTCTTCACAGTTAAATCTAACAAATTCCATGTAAAGTTCCCCTTCTGTAAAATGTGTATCATAAAACTTAGAAACCTTCTGAAAATAATGATAGCCAGGTACGTTTTGTCGTTTTGATGGTGCAGTATCCAAATAACATTTAAGAGCTGTTTCATCGTTAAAATATAATTGCTCTTTATCACATCCCACTACTAGCCCTGTCATAAATCCACCCCTTGGACCAGGGGAATTCTCAACTCTCATAGCTAAATCCTTGCATGTTTGAGTCACATTAAATTTATTAATATCATCTTCAGTTTTTTTCAATTTCGTCTATTGTCATTTGTTTTATATCATTATCTTCAATGTCCAGCTGTTTATATTCCCAGTGGATAGAACCTCCATCAGAAATGGCTTTTCCAACTGCTGCTTGTGTTCTTTCCACCTCATTCTGGCAGTCACCAGTTGCCCTGTGAATCCTAGTATGAAAATCAAGATTATCTATTAAAACCTTTTCTGCTGCTCTAAAGCGAACGTCCCTATTTGATTTTCCAACACCTGGACCTCCATCTGTAAGTTCTAAAACCCTTGGTTTTGTTTTCCTGAGCTCAAACTCACTCAGCATGTTGAGCAATTGAGTGCATGAATGAGCAACATTTTCTATAAGTTCCTGTACATCTTCACTTGTTTTGATATCCCCTAACTGTTCCTTTGTACTTTCTATTCTTGTATGAATGGTTTTAGTTATATCATACAGCTTCATATAGCATTGCTTTTCATATGCATTTTTTTCTGGCAAATTGAAAATATTTAACAGTTTTAAAGCCTGTTCTATATGTAAAAATAGAGAATCCAGTTTAATTTGCTCAAACGCTTTGAATGGACAGTCCCTGTTAGCTGTTACTCTATTAACATCTTCCAAAGCATTCTGCAGGGAATAATGTTTTGCTTTGTCCCTAATAAGAGCGGCTATGCTGTGGAATTCATTGGATAGCTGCGTAGTTTCAGCCTTCCTTTCGTATAATTGGGGCTTTTTATATCGGAGTTTACGATCCTCAGAGACCCATACAGTTCCTGAACTGCCAATATAGAATTTAGGTCTAAACACACAAATGTTTTCATCTTCACTCATTACCATTTCAAGGTTATTGTCAACATAGGTGATGTCCTTCATGATAAACCTATGGCTACTAGGTGTAATGTTTAATTTAGCTTGAGCAAAGTCATACTTTGGTAGCTTTCGCTGTTTATCAGAGTCTGTAGTTTGAAACACTTTAAACTTATCTAACCCATCTGATGCTTCTGGTTTGAGGTATGCTTTGTCATCCATGCTGTGTATCAAAGCTAAATCCTGGTCTTCTTTACATAAATGGATAACTGCACGTTTTACATGAGCTCTTTGGTGCTTTGTATGAATTCTATTCTTTTCTTCAGATTTAGTTGGTTTTTAGATGAGAATAGCCATTTGCCTTTATGCTTCTTAGCTTGCAAGGTTCTAGTATTTTTAGGTCTACCCCTATTGTATACAGTTGTACTAGACTTAATGGTTTGCTTTCCTTGAGATATACGAAAATGGTTCACAATGTTTTTAAAATCCCTTTTTCTGACCGAATGATTCAAATATAATACAGAATCATGCCTTCTACCATGTGCCGTTGCTTTGGACTCTATGCAATTAAGTAAAAATCCTCGTCTTCGTCGTCAATTTTTCCTTCGGACCAGCTCCTAACTTCCTTTTTAATTCTGTTGTCATCAATTAAACTCTTTGCCGTCCTTTTACTGCCTGGTTATATCTTTGTTTATAATAAAATTGAGAATGGAAATGGGGAATGTGTCAAAGAGACAACAACCCGACCACAGAACAGACAACAACAGAAGGTCACCAATAGGTCTTCAATGCAGCGAGAAATTCCCGCACCCGGAGGCGTCCTTAAGCTGGCCCCTAAACAAATATATATACTAGTTCAGTGATAATGGACGTCATACTAAACTCCAAATTATACACAAGAAACTAAAAGTAAAAATAATACAAGACTAACAAAGGCCAGAGGCTCCTGACTTGGGACAGGCGCAAAAATGCGGCGGGGTTAAACATGTTTATGAGATCTCAACTCTCCCCCTATACCTCTAGCCAATGTAGAAAAGTAAACGCATAACAATACGCACATTAAAAGTCAGTTAAAGAGAAGTCCGAGTCCGATGTCAGAAGATGTAACAAAAGAAAATAAACAAAATGACAATAATACATAAATAACAACAGACTACTAGCAGTTAACTGACATGCCAGCTCCAGACCTCAATTAAACTGATTGAAAGATTATGTCTTCATCATATGAATATCAGGCACAATCCCTCCGTTAGGGGTTTAGTATCATACCATCATAAAATATATGAGAAGAGCATAACCCGTGTCATGCCAACAACTGGTTTTAAATAAATGTGTTTAGTTCCGATGCAAAGACCCTATAAGTGAATCAATATTAAAGCCAAAATATGCAATCTTTAATGACCTGACAACAGTATCGTAACTATATCCCTTCTTAATAAGTCTATTTAAAGGTTTTGTTAGCTTCTGAGGTGAATACTGACATTTTGTGCTTTATAAAGAATATTACCATAAAAGATTGGATGTGAAATACCTGAACGTATAAGAAGTCTGCATGTTGAGCTATATTTACGAATGATGTCCTTGTACCGATGATAAAATTTAGTAAATGTTTTGACTAGTTTGTGATATCGAAAACCCTGGTGTAATAATTTTCAGTAATACATAAATTTCTTTCGTTAAAATCTGAAACGTTGTTACATACACGAGCGAATCGTACAAGTTGAGATATATAACACCGTAAGATGGTGACAAGGAACGTCACCATCTAAAATGGATAATTAACGATAGGAAATGAAAAATCATCTCTTTTATCATAAATTTTGTATTAAGCTTTCCGTTAATGATATAGATATCAAGATCGAGGAAAGGGCAGTGGTCATTGTTAGTATTAGCTTTATTTAAAGTAAGTTCAACAGGATAAATTTCTTTAGTATACATACTGAAGTCGTCATTATTGAGAGCCAATATATCATCCAAATATCTAAAAGTATTATTGAATTTTGTATCAGATATTGTTTCGATGGGTCTTTGCTGATTTTAGTCATAAATTGTAACTCATAGCAATACAAAACAGGTCCGCAATAAGTGGTGCACAGTTAGTCCCCATTGGAATTCCGATAACCTGACGATATACGGAATCTCCAAAGCGAACAAAAATATTATCTAGTAAAAATTCAAGGGCAGATATAGTATCAAAGCATGTCCAATTGACATAGTTCTTTTGTTTATTGCTACTAAAAATGACCTAAAAGAGTTAGAACATATGTATTCACATTCTGACTTTTAAATGCCCATTTAATTAGGTGTGTGAATTTTTCTTAATGAGAATGTGAGGCAATGTGGTATACAGGGTATAAAAATCAAAACTTTGAACAGATTCAAAATCACCAATATAAGCATGCAATTTATCAAGTACTTCCAACGAGTTTTGACACTCCAAAAGTAATTAATTCCACTATTTTCAAAGGCCTTATTTGAACAATTTATTATCAGGTTTTGATTGTACCAAGTGAACTGGTAAGAAGAATAGACAATTTAGTAGTGGAACAATGGCTTGAAGACGAAATAAATCTATATTTGTAAGGTGTTTTATGTAGCTTCGGACGTCAGTACATAGTTGGGACTTTCATTGTATTTGGTTCTGCTTGTAAAGAGGTAGCTAAAGTTTATGTTTGTTACAGATGTCGTTTTCTGAAAATGGAGTCAGTTGGAATGTTGGTGAATTGGTGATTTCTTTTTCAGAACCTCAATGTAAAATTTACGTCAAACAATAATGATATTATTAGCAGCTTTATCGGCCGGACAAAACAAATTCCTTGGCTAGTTCTTTAAGTTTATGTTTGATACGAGAAATAGGTTTATTATGGTTGTTGTCAAAGTAAAATGTTCTTTAAAATGTTGAATACGTATATCAACTATGTTCATTACTGAATTAAAAAGAGTCCAAAGATTTTTGTCAGCTTTTTCCGTTTTATCCATTTTAAACATTAAGTACGGAGTGAGTCGTGGATGATATTACGACACTCATTCCAATTAATGATTGACGGGGACGATATTTAGGTCCTTTACTGAGGAATGATTTTAACTCTCGGTCTTGAACGATGTTAAGATCTCCTGTTAAACATGGAAATAGGTCCATAAATGTATTCGGAATTACTGCAATTACATGAAGTAGGTGTATTTTCACTGATATTATCATCTTTACACAATTGGCTATAAATAAAAACATATTTCCGGGTAGATTTCTTGTAAATATAACAAATAAGAGGGAGCTCAGTATTATCAAAATATCCAGGAATTTGTTCTAACAGAATGGTCGTTAAAAATACCGGCAATATTTACAAAATCAAAACCTTTATTGACATACTTTATTTTAATAAAATGTTTTTATGATCTTCAGGGCGATCAATTTTGGGAAACAGTTTAGAATAACAATATGCCATTATAATTTGAACGATTTCATACTTAGGACTGCTATATGAAATTGTGTTGCAATCCTCTAAAATTTTATTTAACTTATTAACCGGTAATGAACAGAGCTTTGTTAACAGATAATGTCTGCCGTTGTTTTTGAAATAGAAATTAGGTCCGAAACATTGGTATGATTGGTCCAAAATTTTCTTTGATTGCGATTTTTCTACGACCATGAGAACGGTTTTACGAACAGTTTTAGAAACTATATCCAAAATGTTAATAGAATCGGTTCTTGATATATTACCAATTCCCATGATATTATCATTAAGACCGAGAGGGTAGACTGTCTGTAATTTTTAATCCAATTTAATTCAATTATTTTCCGTGATCGTACAAACTTTGAATGAGATTCACCAGGCTGCTTATTTACTACTTCTAAAGGTTGAACTGTTAAATATTTAATAGGATGATTGTGCTATATATATATATATGTTTTGCTTTTCTTTTATTTTGTTTGTTCATGAATGGAGATGTCAAGATCGTCTTTTTCCTCTTGCATTTCGTTTATCAAATTAATCTGATGATCACCTCCTGACAGTTTGTCAATTTGTGTTTTCAATGTAGCACTTTTTGTTTTTAAGGTTTGAATTTTTTCATCTAAATGTAAGTTTACAACGTCCTTTGCCGCATTTAATGCATTATCACATTCTTCAGTAATATCTTTTATTCTTTCTATAAGTTGTTTTTGCTGTTTGTGGGTTGATGCCAAAGGAATAAAGATCCCTGTCAGTTGAATTAGCTGATACAAGTAAAGCTTTTTTATCATATTCTGAGTCCATAGATTGCAAAATCTTTTCAACTGTCTCTGCTGAAAAAGTGGGAATGATTTCACCTTTTTCGGGAATGGATGTAAATATTTGAAATATAATTCTTTCCACTGGTACATCCGGTGTCCGCAAAGAAATGTATGTTACTTTATCAAAAGGGTGCATGAAATAACAGCAAACTAGTCCTTTATCAACATCCAATATCTTGTCCCGAAAAACATTTTTATCTGGTTGATGTTCAAAGAAAGATGAATAAATCTCGAATGCATCTTGGAATTCTATAAGTGTGCTGCACTCAAGATGATCTAACACAGCAAGTAATACCAGCAGAGAACGAAAATCAAACTTGAGTTTTGTGCTTCATACATGTATCCATTTTAATAAACTGACTGTAATGTATGACTTTGATAGAAAATACTTGAAAATTTCATTTTGGACTTCAGGAACATAAACTTTCAATATCAAGATCAGTTTTGTTGATTTTTCCTTGTTTGTTCTACTACTTTAAAGACTTTCCACAATTTTACAATGAGTCTAGTAAAAATCCAAGGTATTGAAGAGTCAAGGAATATTGACCCCTTTTTCACCTGGTGTCAGTAATGGGACTATTAATTGATCAAAAGTGCGGTCATGGTCATTTAACTGTTTTTATTTACTATCAGTCAATAAAATTTAAAGTATAAAACTTTCATTTGAGATTATAAATGGGATTTTTGTGAGTTTATGCAGTGTTTACAGGCTATGTTATCTGCCAAATACATGGTATGACGCAATGATATAAGGGTAAAATCAAATAATTTCATAAAATCTTCATGACGACAATTTTTGGGGTGGTAAACAACCTATGTTTTAATGTCTAACACCACAGAAACAACTTACTGTCCATTTATAACAATTTAGGACATTTTTTTATATGAAAGCATATTGTCAGGGTGGGAAAAGCTAAAAATAGCACAAATTCAGGTTTAAGGCTCTAAATTTGCAATATCTGACTTTTTGCCCAAAAACAGATTGAAATGTGGCTACTATCATTTCAATTGATCAGTTAAGACAAAAAAAAATCAATCATTTTCTGATTTTGGGGTTTCACCGTATTTCACTTAAAGAGACAAAAAAGTTGATCAGAAATCTTTTGTTTTGCTTTATTCTTAATCCTTAGTCAATTTGTAGTTAAAAACAGCCTATCTGAACATAATGCGACTTAAATTACAAATTTCACAGCTCAATTTAAACTGACTGTAATGTATGACTTTGATAGAAAATACTTGAAAATTTCATTTTGGACTTCAGGAACATAAACTTTGAATATCAAGGTCAGTTTTGTTGATTTTTCCTTGTTTGTTCTACTACTTTAAAGACTTTCCACAATTTTTACAATGAGGCTAGTAAAAAATCCAAGGTATTGAAGAGTCAAGGAATATTGACCCCCCTTTTTTCACCTGGTGTCAGTAATGGGACTATTAACTGATCAAAAGTGCGGTCATGGTCATTTAACTGTTTTTATTTACTATCAGTCAATAAAATTTAAGGTATAAAGCTTTCATTTGAAATTATAAATGGGATTTTTGTGAGTTTATGCAGTGTTTACATCAGGCTATGTTATCTGCCAAATACATGGTATGACGCAATGATATAAGGGTAAAATCAAATAATTTCATAAAATCTTCATGACGACAATTTTTGGGGTAGTAAACAACCTATGTTTTAATGTCTAACACCACAGAAACAACTTACTGTCCATTTATAACAATTTAGGACATTTTTATATGAAAGCATATTGTCAGGGTGGGAAAAGCTAAAAATAGCACAAATTCAGGGTTAAGGCTCTAAATTTGCAATATCTGACTTTTGCCCAAAAAGATTGAAATGTGGCTACTATCATTTCAATTGATCAGTTAAGACAAAAAAAAAAAAAAATCAATCGTTTTCTGATTTTGGGGTTTCACCGCATTTCACTTAAAGGTGTTAGACCACCAATTAAATATCCCTATCTGTTCAACCAAATTCTATCAATTTTCACAGCTTTCTAAATATTTTACCTTAAGTTTAACTTCATAGAAACCAGGTATATCCTGAATTGTACACGTATCAGCTTTCTGCATGCTAATTTTCAATATACATTGAAAGCCTTCTAAGAAAAAACAGACCTTCAAAAGAGGTACTCCAAAAATAACCCCTGGTTTTCTGGAAATCTTAAATTAGTATACTATGGAGCGCATTAATCCTCAATTTTTAAGGCAAACTCATAGACAAGTACATTTTGGCTCAAAATAGTCTAAATATATTTCTCTTTCACCAAAAGTTTCATTTCTGCAAATTTGTTGGTTAGTTTAAGTGAACAAGGACACGAAAAGCACTATTTTGTGTCAAAGTAGGGCTACTTTACATACGTTCTAAATTAGAGGAGTAATTGGTGGTCGGACACCTAAAGAGACAAAAAGTTGATCAGAAATCTTTTGTTTTGCTTTATTCTTAATCCTTAGTCAATTTGTAGTTAAAACAGCCTATCTGAACATAATGCGACTTAAATTACAAATTTCACAACTCAATTTAAACTGACTGTAATGTATGACTTTGATAGAAAATACTTGAAAATTTCATTTTGGACTTCAGGAACATAAACTTTCAATATCAAGATCAGTTTTGTTGATTTTTCCTTGTTTGTTCTACTACTTTAAAGACTTTCCACAATTTTACAATGAGTCTAGTAAAAATCCAAGGTATTGAAGAGTCAAGGAATATTGACCCCCTTTTTCACCTGGTGTCAGTAATGGGACTATTAACTGATCAAAAGTGCGGTCATGGTCATTTAACTGTTTTTATTTACTATCAGTCAATAAAATTTGAGGTATAAAACTTTCATTTGAGATTATAAATGGGATTTTGTGAGTTTATGAAGTGTTTACATCAGGCTATGTTATCTGCCAAATACATGGTATGACGCAATGATATAAGGGTAAAAATCAAATAATTTCATAAAATCTTCATGACGACAATTTTTTGGGTAGTAAACAACCTATGTTTTAATGTCTAACACCACAAAACAACTTACTGTCCATTTATAACAATTTAGGACATTTTTATATGAAAGCATATTGTCAGGGTGGGAAAAGCTAAAAATAGCACAAATTCAGGTTTAAGGCTCTAAATTTGCAATATCTGACTTTTTGCCCAAAAACAGATTGAAATGTGGCTACTATCATTTCAATTGATCAGTTAAGACAAAAAAAAAAATCAATCATTTTCTGATTTTGGGGTTTCACCGCATTTCACTTAAAAGTGTCAGACCACCAATTAAATATCCCTATCTGTTCAACCAAATTTTGCAATTTTCACAGCTTTCTAAATATTTTACCTTAAGTTTAACTTCATAGAAACCAGGTATATCCTGAATTGTACATGTATCAGCTTTCTGCATGCCAATTTTCAATATACGTTTAAAGCCTTCTAAGAAAAAGCTGACTTTCAAAAGAGGTACTCAAAAATAACCCTGGTTTTCTGGAAATCTTAAATTAGTATACTATGGAGCGCATTTATCCTCAATTTTAAGGCAAACTCATAGACAAGTACATTTTGGCTCAAAATAGTCTAAATATATTTCTCTTTCACCAAAAGTTTCATTTCTGCAAATTTGTTGGTTAGTTTAAGTAAACAAGGACATCAAAAGCACTATTTTGTGTCAGAGTAAGGCTACTTTTACATACGTTCTAAATTAGAGGAGTAATTGGTGGTCTGACACTTTCAAGCTAACGTTTTTCTTATTTTTACAAACCGGAGTGAAAAATGTATTGGTACACTTAAGTTAAATAAATACTGTTTTAACGTGAAAACTAAGAAGTTAGAATCCACTTGTACAAATTTGCTAAATTAAGACTGCAAATAGGTTATATTATGTCTTATGTCAGATTGGAAAACTTCATTGACATTGTATGAGACAACTATATGATACATGTTACGTAAACCAAGAAATTGTATATTTTAATATACAATTCCTAGCGTAAACTAATGTAACTATCCACCAAAGTTCAAACGAAGTAGATATTAATATATCATATAAGCAATTATAGTCAATCGTTTGAACTTCAACGATGAGAAAAACTCTTGACTCATCAATACACAGCACAAATATTCAGACACCCACTAGTCCAAATAATTATGACGCGGCGTCCCAGAATAAAATTAATTACCAGACGTCATAATTATTTGGACGTGTATGGTAAACGATTAAGTCAAAATGGTGATTTACAGACCCACATGAGAATACATACAGGTGATAAACTCATGAATGTGACTTATGTTGTAAACGGTTCATTCGGCTTGGTCACTTACAAAGTCACATGAGAACACATACCGGTGACAAACCTCATGACTGTAATGTATGTGGTAAAAGGTTTATTCAGCGTATTACTTTACAGAGACACATGAGAATACACACAGGTGATAAACTTCATGACTGTGATGTGTGTGGTAAAGGGTTTAGTCAGCGTGGTAGTTTACAGAGACACATGAGAACTCATACAGGTGCCAAACCGCATGACTGTGGTATATATGACAAACGGTTAAGTCATCATGTTGACTTAGAGGGACACATTGAAATACATACGTGAGATAAAACTTATAAACGAGATATCTGCTTGTAGTTGAGAGTTCAGTGAGAGTTGTTATTTATAAAGACACATGAGAACATTCTGTAGCGATTTACTAGTATGCGATAAATCTTATTTTGTTTAAAATAATGTATTTGAAGAAGTGACTTACAGAAGACCTTCCCTTATGACAAACAGCATACATATGATGTAAGGTGCTTTATATTTGTTTTCAGAAGAAATGCCTAAAAAAAAACATTAGAACACAAAAGACATGCTGGGAATAATCATAAACCCTTATAAATATGATGTTTTTAGTAGAGGGTTTGATAATTATGTTAACTTACAGATATGATAGAACATTTACTGGTGACGAACCTCATAATTATGAGGTATGTATGAATTGAAATACTGACCTACAGAGACACATACTGACACAAACTGGAGATAAGCATTAAAATGTAATGTACGTGATAGATTTAGATTTGTTCATGTCCCCGTTGTAGCCGTAAGGTTTACCATTGTTTTTAGTCCATCCGTACGTCCCGATATTTGTTTCCGCTCCTAGCTTTTGTTAGTCTTAATCAAATGTTAAGAAACTTCTACACAATTATACCACAATACTATGGCATGGTATTGGTTGCAGAAATTGATATTTTCATTTAAAATACAATATTTTTATTCAATTGGTATATTTCTTCATTTGACTGCAATATTTTTATTTGAATGGTATATTTTTCATTTAAATGCAATATTTTTATTCAAATGGTATAGTATGTCATTCAATGCAATGTTTTTATTCAGTTGGTATATTTCTTCATTTAAATGCAATATTTTTTATTTAAATGGTATAATTTGTCATTTAAATGCAATATTTTTATTCAATTGGTGTAGTAGGTTTTTTAATTTAGAACGCCAGATTTAGTTAGATGGTCGATATTCCGACGCGTTGTTTTAATTCTTGGTCACTCATGTTTAGAAAGAAAGCGGGAAATCTAAACAATTACCGACCAATCAGAAACGTTGTTGCAAATTTGACTTTAAGACGTCAAAGAATTTCCCATAATGCAATTATTGCATATAAATAAAAACTACTATTCCAATTGAATAAAAATATTGCGTTTGAATGACAAATTATACCATTTGAATGACAAATTATTCCATTTGAATAAAAATATTGCATTTAAATGAAAAATATACCATTCAAATAAAAAATATTGCATTTAAACGAAGAAATATACCAATTAAATAAAAAATATTGCATTCAAATGAAGAAATATATCAATTAAATAAAAATATCAAATTTTGCAACCAATACCATGCCATACAACACACAGATAAAGTTTGAATTTGGGTGTCGTCACTTATACCGTTCTAGGCTTATGCTCATTTACAGGTGAGAAATTGCTGAATTTTGGTTTCCGTTTTCTTGTTTAAGTTTGGGTAGCGTACGTGCACCGAGCCACGTCAAATTGATATCACAGAAAACAGACCAAACAGTAAAAATAATATTAATAATTGAACAAAGACAAATAAAGAACAATATAACACGTTATTAAGATGAAAAACAACGTCAGTACGCAGAATCTATACATCAAGACCATTGTGTATTATTTGTGAAGTTGATACGGAATATTTATCAACAAGGTCTTGGTACCTTCCGATGAACTTTTTAGAAAAAGGACGAGATGTTCTTTGACATACCCTGGTTCATCAACTTTCTGCTCAGACTCTGGTGACGTTTTAAAAGTTTGAGTAGGAGCTGCAAGCTCTTGAATATCGAATAAGTTGGGAAATGTATATCCCATATGCAGGTGAAGTAGGTATATTGCTACTAAGGTGGGGGAAATTTATAATTTCAAAATTAAAATCGTCTCGTTTGTCATAGATTCTGGTACTGAGATGACTGTGTGTGTCAAATTCGAGATATAAGTCTAAAAATGAGGCGGAGGAAGCCGTGTCTGTTGTTTCTTTAATTTCTAGTAATATATAGATGATTATACCTGCAACACTAATGTTTGATGAACACCTAATAGCTTATCAAAAATACCAGACTTATAATTGTGTACGCAAGAATCAAGTTTTGTTTGCATAGAACTCCTCAGTAGCGCCTGAATCAAAACAGTAACAAGGCTAAATCAAATATAAAGTTAAAGGGCATTAAAACCAAAATATTCACAAAGGCTGTACCAAAAGAGGCCGAGGTAATCTTTACCTATGGTTAGAAAATCTCAGTGTTTCAATTAATTCAACTACATAAACAGTAAATTTCCAGGAAGTTCAAAAGCTGTACTTAACCTTTGTAAAATATACATTGCTGAACTGTCTGAGTATACTTCAAGACATTCATCTGAGGAACTCTTAAAAATTATATGATGTACTCGAGATAAGTTTAAGATCATAATTTTCGTTTCAGATTAAAATTTGTCTGCTGATCATCTTCTACTGATTACAATCTTTTAATTTATTGTTATTCCTTGAATGTTTATCAGGTTTAAACAATAACGAAAGACTACTTTAAATACGTATATCTATAGTTATACTCGGAGAATAAAACTACCTGCTTTGTTAACCAAATCAATAGACTCGCTATATTTCTTATTCTCTATCAGATGAAAAAAAAAATGTCATTAAGGAAGTAAAGCATTTCAAAAAATAAATTGTTTTCAGATTTTATCGTTCATTTTTTTTATCTCCTTCAAACACTTACCAAGTATGATTGATAGAACATGAGGTACTCATGTCATGATTGATAAGATGAAAGGGAAAAATAAACATGCAATAAATTGTCCATATCGATTAAGATTTACATTATTTTGTTAGCAGCTATGATTTTTATATCTTAATGCATATCTCCAGTGGCAAGCATGTCACATTTTGGTGTCATCTTCTTTATATCTTTTTTAAAATTAATAACTGAGACTTGTGATTAAAATGTTGAGTTTAAAGTCAACGCAATATGTCTCTTATTTGATGCACCATGTGGATCAGACGATACATTCTATTCATTAAATTAAATGTACATATTATTTTAAGTTAATGCTGTCTGATAGCATAATTGATTGAAGATCAGTATCAATATTCTTTATTTGCTTCAAACATTATGCTTTTCTTTATATATTTTGATTTATCCTATATTTTCTGAACTGCTTTATAATAATACCTACTTTTATAAACTAAATTAAAAGTCTTCCGAATGAAGCTCAATGTTAGAATGAATTAAGTTACAAAGTATTGTAAAATGTGTACACAACTATACATTGTTACACAGCTGATATAATTTATATGTTTACATAATGTAAACTACTTCCAATTCATTCTTGTGCATACTCTTTAAAATATTTAAAGATGTATTGTATGTGAGATGAAGTACTTAATTCGACTAGAAACAATTAGAAGATGACTATTTTTTGTTTAGATCGTATCGTGTATGCTCTTTATCGATGATCATGTGAAAATTACTGTTACTTATCATTTTGCTGTTTGATTGATTATTGGTGTTTTCAGCACTCTTTAATCATGACGGCTAGTTTCAATTGATGGAGGAAGACGTCATTGATGGCAAAATTTGTGTTTTATGTATCTTTTAAGATTATAAGTCCCGTGACTCCCTATTTTGACTGATGTTTCGGAAGTATTTTTGAAAAGCAATTATCTCATTCAAGCTCAACAAATGCCATCGTTTATTGTCACTTCATTGCTGAGAAATTATGTTACCCATATATACCATATGAGATAAGTGTAATTTTGAAAATTGAAAGTACATTGAACCTGAAGTCTTTCACAGGAGTGGAAAAAAGAGCTACTGTCTAACATATAGACACCGAGCTTCATTAACCGCGGAGTAAAGCAGAACATTACATCTATATTCTAAAGACTATTACATTCGTAGAACAATTAAATGAATAATAAATGAATAATATCAGTTGAATATATTAGAAGATAATGCAGTTTGAAATTAAATAAATATTTGATCTAGTGAAGGTTAATGAATGTTTGAATGCCATGACGTTGTCCTTTTATTTTCGACTTATGAGCTTGAACTTCCCTCTGGTATCCTTTGCTTTTCTTTAATGCATTTATTTTACCTCCGAAATTGTAAAACTGATATATTTCTTCAATCCTTTCAAACACATGTTAGTTTAAATAATAGAAAAATACGATGATATAATCTGTTCAATTTAGTACATATAATTTAGGTTTGTGGTCAATTCAAGGTCATAATTATATAGAAATAGACAATTTAACGGTAAGGCTATTTATATTTAAATAAATAGTTGACGGAATTATGGTTAATGAATGGTTGAGTTCTATTTAAAGGTTCAAGAGCAAATCATTGATAATTAGAATAAATTATAAGAGTGGATTTTTAACCTCTGAAATTGCAATTTATAATTTTGATTAAATTTAAGATATCTGTTAGTTTGAATGATACCTACAAACATGTACGATGATCTAATCTGGGTAAGTTGGTCCATATAAGTCAGTTGTGTGGTCACATCGAAGTCGTAAACATGTAGAAATTGACAACATTCATAGTTTTTCCAAAAAAATTATGGAGTTTTTAGTTAAGATCTTACCAACACATTTGTTTTGCCTACATCAACATTTTTATATTAGAAATATTTAACCAAAATATATTTTCGGATAAAGTTGTGGCAATGATAAAGCAAATGAGGCTTTTCTGGCACTTTTTTTATTTCTGTCTTTAAAGTAGCAAGTTTGATGCACAAATGCTTATATTTAACGCATCATTTAAGAAATATAGATAATTATGCCTGCCAGACGAATGTTTGATGAACACCTAAAAGCTTATCAAAGATACAAGACTTATAATTGTGTATGCAAGAATCAAGTTTTTCTGCATATAACTCATCAATAGCGCATGAACCAAAACAGTTAGAAGTATAAATCAAATATAAAGTTGAAGAGCATTAAAACCACAAATATTTCCAAAAGCTGTGCCACACGAGGTAATCATTACCTATAGTAAGAAAATCTTAGTGTTTCAATTAATTCGACACTCCATAAACATTCCATAAATAATAAGTTTCCAGAACAAATTAACATATCAATGATTTTGTATATTCTCTCAAGGTTGTGGCCTGTTATCTATTTCTTGCATGAATAGATATTTCTCGTATCACACTGCACGGAGTGTGATACGAAAAAGTGATATGAAAATCTGCGTTAATTTGATTGGCTTATCCAGCATCACAAGACGATATTACGGCATTTCCATTGGTTATTCGTTAGGTCAATGATGACTTTCAAAGGTTAAGACGATGTACATTTCGTCCATGGCAACGGACATTGTGATTTCTTCAATAATATACAAAACACTCACACATTTCACCTGACAATCTTCTTTTTGTCAAATTTTATTACATTCTGAAGCGTACAAAAAGTCTTAAAATGTCTGATGTTAAAGTTTGACACCGGAAAAGGACATATGACGTCATACTGGAATGTGCAAAAGACTAGATCAACATTTCGCGGAATTTTTAATTTTACAAATTGAGAGTGTTGACCATAAGAGAAATAGGTTTAACAACTTGTGAAAATTGAATATCGCTTGATATCAACTCTCGTTATATAATATAATAGTAATAATAAACTCTCCGAATGCTCGTTTATTATTATATTGAAATTAAATAACTCGAGTTGATATCAAGTGATATTCCATTCTCACTCGTTATGAAACCTATAATTAACACAAAAGTTCTGACTACTGAGCTAGTGATACCCTCGGGGACGAAACGTCTTCCTGCAATGGCAATCTAGTAATTGTTATAACTCCAGACTCAAGTTTCATCCACACACGACTCATAAATGATGGTCGAATCAAAACAATAGGAAGTCCAAATCAAATACGAAAGAGAAGAGCATTGAAACCAGAAATTTCGCAAAAGGTTTGGCAACTAAAGGATGTTTGATATTATTTGTTTAGCTTAACAATAGACCTTTTCTGCTTAAACCTTTTTTCGACTTATATTGAATGTAAAATTTCGCCTTTATATCACCAATATGCACTGACGGACATTAAACATTTTCTAAACACTCAATCGATTTAATGAAAAAACCAGAGTTCAGAAGTTTATATGAAAGTAAGTACAACTGCTGTCCTATAAAAAAGATAAAATAATTATTTTAATGTTAATTGGCAAAGGTGTAATTATAAAGTTTTTGTCTAAAAGGATATAATCCCCTTCCTTGGAAACAGATGCATCCGTCAGTTTAAGTGGTTTATCATTATATTTATATACACAAGTAAATCATTGTCTCGTTTATGTTCAAAGGTTATCGTATTGTCAATATAAAGTAGAACAATTTTTGAATTAAAGAAGCATTTGGCAATATGAAATGTATTATCTTTTGTGTATGGGGGTACAGAACACACAAGGGAGTAAACTCTTTACAAATCAACCAAACATTTTTATCACATACTATTGATAAAGTGAAATCAAGCTCTTAAATCAAAAACTGCTGTATATCCAATGAAATAAGTTCTGTAAATTTTGTGGTCCAAATTTCTTGAAATTTACATATTTTTGTCAACATGTCAAAGTAAATATTTTGTCAAAATTTTATGAAAATTACACGAGTCAGATCTATTCTATTCAAAGTGTTGGGTACCTCTTAAATAGATGTTTTGATGACATTTTATATTATTTGTTGTATGAAACATGAAATTACTGTACAACTTATAGTATTCATGCATTAACTAGTGTACACGAATGAAATTGGAATTGTGTCCCATCAATTTTCCCTTCAACGTGTACTTGCATAAAACGGCAGGGGACTTTGACAATATACTATATGGTTTGAAAATTTTTTCCGATGCTGATTCATTTTATAATCTGTTGACATTTTGAACATGGAATAAATGCATGGCTGTCTTAGCCTTTTCATTTCCCCCAGAAAATACTAGACAACACGTATAAAACACTTGTAGTAATTAATTTGTTAATTCTGTTTTAGTTCGATCGCCACTGTTGCAACGCATGCAGACGACATACGCGACAAACGTACAAGAGTATAAGTCTTAACTATAGGTTACAAAAACTGTACCCTGTGGTTGGGATTTATATAAAAAAAAACGCTTCCTTTTTTTCAATTTGCTGGTAGATAATTTTAGACTTAAAGCACTTCAATTGTTTGATTTAATACACTTTTACATATCTCACATGAGCGCTAGGATAAATTTACAACAAATTGTGCATTGTTGTTTGCCATAGTGAATTGACTAGTTTTGAAAGTACAGGGATTTGCTTTTCAAAGTTTAATATATAAAAAAAAAGATATGTTATGATTGCCAAAGAGACAACTCTTTACAAGAGACCAAATGACAAAGACATTAACAACTATAGGTCACTGTACGGCCTTCAACAATGAGCAAAGCCCATACCGCATAGTCAGCTATAAAAGGTCCCGAAATGACAAATTAAGGTCATATTACATGAATTGGGTCCTGTAAATGGTTTTTATAAGATTTGGCAAACTGCTGCTCTTGAACTCGAATTGCAATCAGTACGCAGCAGTTCAATGGTCTTTTCGCAGATCTGCGATGATCAATATGACGCGCGATGACAAGTCTACAATTTACAGATTTCTATGGTTATCTATCTTATTCCATGTTCTCATTTAAAGCAGCCGAATATATGTGATGCATAATTTGTTTCGTTCTGACAAATCAAACAATATTCGGCATTTAAAACAACTACCACGTTTTTCAGTCAATAAAATGGTAATGTTTTAATTGAAAAAAAAACTTTGCAAGTAGCGTCTAAAGTAGTAGTTTTTTGTACGATTGTATGACCGTTGCCTTATATTTGTTCAAACCGATTGCAAAGTAAACTACATAGTTACAGTGAAAACTTCAACACATTTCAGCGTAACTAACAACAAATAGCGCCACAATTCCAATGATAGCACGTTAAATGATCGCATTTCAGCGTGACTACGTCGGTTTGTCGCTTAATTGCGGTTCAGAGCCCTGCATATATATTTAATTACATTCAATTTTGTGTTAAAAGTTAGTTATAAAGTATTCAAATAAATTTAGCTGCACAACTTCTGACTGACAATACAGTAAAAATGAAATCTCGAATTATCTTTTAACTTTATATTTTTGTTAAAACTTGTGCTTTCAAAAGTACTATAATAGTTATATAGTTAAGTTAATTTTTAGACAGCTTAACTGTTTGTGAACTTTAAGAGAAGGCTTCAAAACTGCTAAAACGTTTTGCACATAGTCCATTTAAAAAAATGCTTACAATGATCAAATTGATTAAGTTTTGGAATCTAATGGCATAATTAACATAACACTTGAGCATAAACTTACATTTCCCTTCCAAAAAATTGGAGGGGGCACTTTTTTACCTTCTACAATGATATCCTTATTTTATGTTCTCTCTTTTAATCAATTCAACAGCCTTTATAACACAGATCATTTTGAGCTTTTTTTTTGCGAGATGTGACCTCTCAAATTTTAATAAGAGGGTCCGGATGGGGGTCCATCAATGCTCTATTCTTTACTTTATACTCCGTTTTTCTCTTTTCTATATACATTTTGTCCGTTATTCTCTATTATTATTATATTCGAGCACAACATTAATGTTTGTTTTTCTGTAATGTTGGCCCAATTTTATTATTTAATGTTGGCCCATTATTCTCCAGGTTAAACCACTTGGTTTTTAATTGCTGTTAAAATGTAATCTAGACTCTCCCTTGTCCAATATTACTCGACATTTGCCGATCTATTATGTTATTAGAAGTTCATGACTGTGGTAGGGTATATATAAGACAAAACAGATAGCAACGTATCATTTTAATCTTGTGAAGACAGAAAACAGGTTTGAATTTACACTTATCGATATTTCTGATTAGGATACATTTGTACGATCGTGTTATCAGCAACACATGCATCCTTTAAAGTGAGGTGTTTACAAGTTAAACATTAATTGGGGAACAGTAATATGTTTATGTTATGTATGTTTTCTCTATAATTATAGGTTAAACAATGTAGCTAGTAGTGAAAAAATAGATAAGTATGTGTTGTATATTTATTGTGAATTCAATTTTGTATAATTGGTAGATATTTGATTTAATTTTCAATATATCCAGAATTTATGTATCATAGGATTGTATAGCTGAAAGTCGCTTGACATCAATAAAATTATGAAAAAAGTCTTAAGTGAAACCAGGCTTATACTTACGTAGGATAGCGGGCATTTCCTCAGTGGCGTTTGAATCAAAACGAACGAATTTCAAACCGGAAGAGCATTGAAAACCAAAACATTAAAAATAATTCAAAATAAAAACTAAGGCTAATCATATTAAGTGGTAGACAACTTTCGGGTTTTGAATGATTACAAACATTGAAATGAGCAAAGGCAATTATAACAAATATCAACGAAAGTGTCATTAAACACCAACAATCAATGAAATTTGTTTTATGTTCCAGGGAGCCTCTGTGTTGGATCGACTTCGCTTAGTACATCTAGTCCACACAGAATGTATCAATAAAACCTTAATTCCATAGCTAATCAACGTAATTTGTTTTGAAGAGACTCGATTTATTTATTGACGAACGGTTTAACACTTTTCCACTTCTCAGTTATCTTAATTGTGTCAAAAAACAAAAGGAGTATGGCAACAAAGGCCTTAAATGGGCCCTATAAATCAAACTGTGTTATACCATATGTAAAAAGACTATATTCTATATTTACGATCTTAAATATGCAAATTTAATTAAACGAAACGATGTTGCTTTCTGTTTTTATTTTATCAACGTCTCCAGAGTAAAATAAAAATTTTATCTAAAAAGTTGTTAGCTAAACAAAAGTATAACAACTATATCAAACCCCAAGGACAATTCAAAAGGAGGAAATCATCAAAAACAACTGCCATATCCCTGACTTAGTACAGGTATCTCCGAAGAAAATGGTGGGTAAAACTTGGTTTTATACCTACCTGAACCTCGAACTTGTTTGACAGTTTGTAGTACCGTTATGTCGACAAAATTGGGTGAGCAACCCCAACAAACATAATAGGTTAATTTGACAAAAATTGGGATCCAGCAGCTAAAACTGTGTAAACATACATCACAGACATACAACGCAACTGACTTAAAAATTCAAACAAACGAACAAAAGAATCTCACAAAGACGACAAAAGATAGGTGTAAATTAGTGTTGTCAACGGTTAACCGGTTAACCGGTTAACCGTTTGAACGACCGAATACCGAATACCAAAAATGCTAACCGGTTAACCGGACTTTTTTCAATTTTGATAGATTTGATATAAATTTGTATTGAAATCATTAAATAGTTATGTTTTTTTTTAACAATTGTCGTTGTGGTAATTAATTTGACAGATCAATTGTCCAGTATATTGATTGTTATTGTTAATCCAAAAATATAAAATTAATTAAAACTTGTCTCTCAGCTCGGGGCAAGATCTTAAAGAAACATAATTAGTATACATGTTTTTTTAACAGTAACTTTAAATTAGTAATACGATTAAATTTTACGATTTACTTCATTATTTCATTTTTGTTCTTATATTACGTATACCTACATCATACTTTAAACGAAATGCTAACTCAAAAATTGTGAAATGCAAACCAATGTGAATGGAATCAATGTATGCTTGATAATGCGAGTTACAAGCTTTGGCTTAATCATTTCAAATTGAAACACTCCAAATTATTTTCGGAGACATCAAGAGAAAATGAAAGAATCATCGGTTTCAGACATATTAAATTCTATGAAATCAAGAAGGTTTTTTTTTATTTTTCACTCTGAAGTTAGTACAAACGACAAATTGATTGATACGGTGTATTTGATTAATAAAAGTCAAACTTCGCCAGGAATCTTCATAGACAAGCCTGATAATACCAAAAGGACAAACTTCAATTGATCGTATTATAAAAACGTAAATGTATGACTTGGATGGAAGGTTGTCACATTGACACTCATACCACATCTTCTTATATCTATGTGTAGTGTACTTAGATCAGGCCTTCAAACATCAACTTAAACTACCGGTTAACCGGTTAATCGGTCGAACGATTATCCGAGTAACCGGTTAGGCAAAAGTGTACGATTTGACAACACTAGTGTAAATAGTAAATTTGACAATGACGTCAACTAAAAATTTGTTTGTCGTTGTAGTACATTTCGTATATAGTATATACTTTCTCGACAAAGTAAACATTAAGTAAATATAAATACAAGGGTTACCAAAATAGAAACAACACTGTAAAAACCATGTGTGTCCAAATCGCACCTCAGGACCCACCTGAATCAGGAATACCCAAAGTTAAAAAGTATGGCAGGATTCATAAATACCAGGTCACGCAAAAGGCATACGACCAAAAGAAATATAATAGCACGAAAACAAATAACGATGAAACTAAAATAAAAAGACACAAAACTTCAGCACTTAGAATCTATAACTAAATACCATATTGTTGTATTTGTAAAATAGATACTGAATATTTATTTATTAGGTGTTGGTTCTTTCCGATGAAATTTCTGAGAAAAAAGACGAGACGTTCTTTGATGAAACCCTGGCTCATTATTTTTTTGCTCAGACACCGATGTTTTACAAAGTCCGAGTAGCAGCTGCAAGCTCTTGAATATCGTATAGGTTGAGAAACGTACACTTCATACGCGGGTGAAGTTGGTTTACTGCTGCTAAAGAAGGGAAAATTTATAATTTCAAAAATGAAATCGTCTGTTTGTCATAGATTCTGGTACTGTAATGACCGCTGTTGTCATATTCGATGTAAATGTCTAGAAATTTGCGGAGGAAGTTGTATCTGTGGTTTTTTAATCTCTTGTTCTGGTTCTAGTATTAATGGGACCCAATTAGAAAAGTTTGGATTGTTAATAGAAAAAAAACATCATCAATATACCTGTATGTGAAATTAAATAATCTAGGTTCCTTGATCTTCTTGCACGAGTGTCTGAAAGAACTCCGACTAATATGAAAATAAGAAAAGGTCGGTCAGGAGCACTAGTAGCACGATTTCAGTCTGAAAAGGTCATTTTGGTCTGATCAAGTCTTAATCGACTGGATTTACCGCTAGAGAAAAACGTCAAGACTTTTTCAAACTTTCAGACGCCGTTCCGATCGATGGTCCCATCAGGTAAATCAGTCCGTTTAGGCATGTCAAGATAAACAAGACTGAATCTTCTAGCGAGCTGTTATGATCCGTTACGACTGATTCAGTCGAAATCAGACCATGGATACAAAATTACGTTAAGATGTTGTCAGACCGTGTTCAGTCGTGTTCAGATTTTAATAATTTAGACACAAAACGGGTGAAACTTTCCCAGTGTGTATCAGGGGTTGATCCCCTTTTAAGAATAAAATAAAAATTAGAAAGAAGACGGTTTATGTTACTTTGAAAGTCTACCATGTCTACTTAATTAAATAAAAAAAAAAAAAAAAAAGAAAAAACAAGTGGCTTTCTTTAAAAAAAGAAAAGCAATACGTGAACCTAAGACCGCTGACTGGTCACCAAAAAATTGTTGCTGAATTTTTGTTTGCTTTTGAATTGAAATAATTGACTGTGAATAGAAGAAGATAATGGTGATGTTAAACTACCTTTATTAAAAATATGTAATAGTGTGTAGATTCTTGCACAAGTCAAATGAAAGCAATGTTGGATAGTTGTGAATAGAAAAGTGTATATACAGCTGCTATTTGAATATACATTTTAAAGCTCGACTATTTCATTTATTACTTGGGATTATACATCATTTTTAACTAATTTGGCCCAATGGGCCAAGTGAGCTTTTCTCATCACTTGGCGTGCGTCGTCGTCCGTTAACTTTTACAAAAATCTTCTCCTCTGAAACTACGGGACCAAATTTAGCCAAACTTGACCACAATCATCATTTGGGTATCTAGTTTATAAATGTGTCCGACGACCCCGCCAGCCAACTAACATGGCCGCCATGGCTAAAAATAGAACATAGGGGTAAAATGCAGTTTTTGGCTTATATCTCTGAAACTAAAGCATTTAGAGTAAGTCTGACATGAGGTAAAATGTTCATCAGGTTTAAATCTATCTGTCTTGTCATTTTCAGACGAATCAGACAACCTGTTGTTGGGTTGCTGCCCCATAAATAGTTATTTTAGGAAATTTTGCAGTTTTTGGTTATAATCTTGAATATTATTATAGATAGAGATAAACTGTAAACAGCAATAATGTTCAGCAAAGTAAGATCTACAAATAAGTCAACATGACCAAAATTATCAATTGACTCCTTAAGAAATTATTGCCCTTTATAGTCAATTTTTAACCATTTTTCGTAAATTTTTGTAATCTTTTACAAAAATCTTCTCCTCTGAAACTATTGAGACAAATTCAACCACACTTGGCCACAATCATCATTAGGGTATATAGTTTCAAAAAATGTGTCCGATGACCCCGCCTACTAACCAACATGGCCGACATGGCTAAAAATAGAACATAACAGCTTTTGGCTTATATCTCTGAAACTAAAGCAAAAGTATAATGGTTGCATTATTTCATGCATCAATTGTGAACAAAAAATATCAGGTGAACGACACAGGCTCCTTGGAGCCTCTATAGCTAGTTTCATAATCCAAAACCCAGTTTCTACAAATCGGATGTATAATGCAAATTGCACAAACCAATCGGTATATAAATTTAATCACTCAGTTTGCTTCATAATCTGGATGCATTTATTTTTATCTATCATATCTTTATATTTTGTTTCCTGCATGGATGCCTGCATATTCTCACCTCGTTATTGAAGTTGTCTGTACTCATGGTAGATGTTGTATATATAAATTTAAAGTCCATTTTCCATGTGAAGTGAAACCCTGTGGCATGCAACTTATAAGAAGGTTTCGTATATTTTTCTTGAGTAACACACCAGCTTCATTTGGACCTCTTATATAGAGATTCATTTTGGTCTCATAAGACATCTCAAGTTTTAAGGATTTCCTGATTTTACTTAAATCAATCCAAATATTCTATAGGGAAACTTGGTTTTGAAAAATATCTTATTTTCAGAAGTTGTATGAATACCTGAACATACTCTCAAAAGAACCAATTTATATAAAAAGATACCAGGATTAACATGTTGTACAGCAGACACGAGTTAAGTTCCCAAAGAATCATCAGTGACGCTCGAATAAAAAATGTTAAAAAGGCCAAATAAAGTACGAAGTTAAGTAATCTATTATTTGGGTAGAAAATCCTTTGCATTTCGAAAATGTCAAAGTTTATAAAAGGACAGCGACTCAAAAAAGGAAAACAAAAGAGAAACAGCTAGAGGTCAGAATACCGTTAGCAATGATGACCTTTTTTGAAAGTCACATGTCAAGCTCTTACTGCCGTGTCCTGAATTTATATAAGAAAAGCGAAAATTCGCATTCGCGAGTGAAATTAAAATTTATGCATGAACGTGGTATTTTGAGCAAGAAATAGTAAATAGAAAGCATACGCACTGATACTCAGGATAAGAATACGCATTATTAATCTAATAGTTCAATTCGGATGTCAAACTACCTACCTCAAGTGTTTTGACTTCGGATTCATTGACATTTTATCCGGAATTTTGTGAACGCTAACCGATCTTGTGCGTGTGAACAGGGTGATGTATAATGTGAATGAATCAAGACGTGTAGGATTGCTGGTAAACACAATGAACACAATTTTCAAAACCGTACCATAGTACAAATATTTAGATGCTATAAGGTTGAACTAATAAAAGAAAAAAACAGAAAAAAACAGAAGTGAAATTTTATAATAGACATACATTCCTGTCAGTGAATTCGGATGTCAAATTACCTACCTCAAGTGTTTTGACTTCGGATTCATTGACATTTTCTCCGGAATTTTGTGAACCCTAACCGTTATTGTGCGTGTGAACAGGGTGATGTATAATGTGAATGAATCAAGACGTGTAGGATTGCTGGTAAACACAATGAACACAATTTTCAAAACCGTACCATAGTACAAATATTTAGATGCTATAAGGTTGAACTAATAAAAGAAAAAAAAAAAAAAAAAAAGAATTGAAATTTTATAATAGACATACATTCCTGTTAGTGAACTTTTTTTCCCGAAAATAGCTTGAATTTAATATCAATAAACACAAATGTCAAGTATTTACGGATGGACATTTTATTTATCAAATGAAACTCTTTTTAAAGTCTAACATTCCACTATATGAATATATTGCTATACAAAATATAAGCAGAGATTTATAAATTCCCACTAAAACAGTATAAAATAATTGGCATTATGATAGTAAATAATTTTGTTATGATTATTGTAAAATATTAATTACGTTTTTTGTGAGATGCAAGGATTTTAAAAAATCCTTCTGAATTAAAACCACGCAAGTATTTTTTTCATTCACGACCGTTTAAAATTTAGATATTTAGCTAACTTTGGGTACGCATCCCTGCTCATTGGTGCTCATACGTTATATATAATTTTCATAAATGTAATGACTGATCAAACCCGTGAGATATAATGCACGTATACATTACAATTTTAATTATATTCTATAAGTATTAGGAATAAATTCAGTCTCAGTTTTAACTTAACAATGAATATTCTCTTAGTCTGATAGTATCTATTTTAAAAGATATTAGATATTTTTTTTTTACAGAAAAATCCTTTTGTTTGATTATCTTTCTGCTTTCCGACCACTGTGCGACCTGAGATAAATATTTTTAACAGAAATATCGTTTTCTTAATTTTCTTCATGCTTTCAAACATTTTCTCATGCTATGATTGAAATACCAAATATCAAATGATAAACGTTCAGAAATAATCAGTTTATTCTGGGTCATTGTATATCAATAAACTATTCCCAGGTTTATTAAACATGTTAAATACTTCATACACAACGCGTAGAGGGACTGTCTCAAAGCATGAATTATATAATTGCGAAAACATTATACATGTACTTGATATTTAATAGACATTCACATTATTAAAAACACAAATGTTTTGTCAAAAGGCAAATAGGCTCTAACATATAAATGATTTTAGAATGCAACCTAGTCTTTATTGTTTTACTTTCAAATCTACAAATGAACTTTGCCGGATTGTTGAAATGGTAGCCTATCCATAGAGGGACCGTATCAAAGACATAAATAACTACCTGTGTAAATAATGGAAAATTTTCGAGACATTTCGAGAATCGTGATTCCGAGGATATCGAGTGGCCCATAGACACTTCCAAAACTCGCCAATATATAAGCGTGAACCCCTCAGGGGGTTCACGCAATAAACAATTTTAATTCTTACTTTTTCTTATGTAATTATTTAACATTTTTGATATTAAAAAATAAATAATAATAAGTATATTGGCTCAAAGTCATACTGCTGCACAAACCGCAGCGAATTGACAGTTTAAATATCAACAGATTGCCGAAATAATATTTATTAATTGAATATAAGCATCGGAAACTTTATATTTAACGGTTTACAAGTGACAGGTGGTGAACAATTTGCCAACTTGACGTAAATCATTTTTGTACCCTTAAAAAAATAACGATGAACACTTGAAAACGTGATAGATCTCTAAAAATGTTTAATTAAATTTTAGCCTACTTGATGTATCGTTGGCGCCATTTTTGTTGGTGAAGCCAAACAATCTACAACTTGACAACTGAGGTGAATTACATCGGAAATAGAATAAACCCGTGAGTACAGTATATAGATTTTTCTATAGGAACCGATGTTTTATTGCCACCAGTCTTATTATATCATTCTTAAATAACTATATATACGATAAGGGATTTGCTCTAGATATGTTGCAGAGCCAGAGGCAGTGAATTTCGTGCTATTAGATGTTTGAAACATCACCACCTCCGTCTGGCGCAGACAACCCTTGCATTCACACAACATCTCCTTATTTTTAAACTTTCTAAAAGAATATGAAATATTCACTGACTTAGCTTCGAATTCACAACTGTATTCTTCTGTATTGACGCCTTGTTGACACAAAAGAAGAAGAAGAAGTATTGTCCACTGTCATTGATATTTTTTTACAATATTTGAATATGTAGCTTTTTGTAGGTACAAATGTAATTCAGACCACAAGCATGGCAAGGCAAGGAAATGTTGTCATGCAAAAATAATTTGAAAAATAACAAAAAGGTATAGACTCGTACTTCAATCTTTATGTACTTTGAAAATTTTATTCTTAAAAAGTATTAACACAGTCCTTCAATTTTTCATGAAGTTTCTCTGGTGGAGCTTCACTTCTCCCTGTTTGGCAGTCAGGGGTCTCTATAATTCTGAAGTGTGGTGACAACTGATGCGTCGTTCTTCTATCTCATTTTGATATACTTTTTTCTCCCCTTTATATTCCATTTGCATATGAGCGTGAAGCATGACATTATCTGTATAGTAACTTCGCTTATCAGTCTATATTCTTTAGTTCTCTTTGTAAATATATATATAAATAGAGGTATTTACTGAGTGGCCGTCAATTGCTGAATTTCGACTCGAACAACTTTGACACATTGTAAACTATTTTTTACGCTCTGCCATGAATCGTTATACAGACTGATTTACCCGAACTAGCAGATGTGCGTGATTAAAAACAGTATATTACATGGTCTAAGAAGCATAAAAAAGCAGTAAAATGTGCTTGCCTAAATCAAAAAATTTCTTTTTTGGAGAGCTGTAAATTATGATCATATTTAAGAAAGGAAAAAATGGGGTGTTCGTATTTATTTTCTACAGATAATTTTGATAAATCACTTCTAGTAATATTAATCTCACAAATGGAAAGGTTTCATAGAAGATACATTAAAATACTTAGCTACAATGTGATTTATAGATATCAGTAATAATAATTATAACAACTATCATCCAAATCACACACATCTTCAGATAGACTGTCCTTATGCAACTTAATATGTAAGCTCTGCACCATCAGTTGAGAAAACATTGTTAATATATATGTACATGAATTGATAATTTAGTAGCAAGATTTTAGCAGATATAAGTTTTAAGTGGGTGCAGGTGTATATCTGTATGTATCACCTTGACCTTAGGTTAGGGGGAGGGTTGGGATCCCGCTAACATGTTTAACCCCCCGACGGCGTGCACAAAGTTGACGGCAACTGTAAAATGCGCTTTTAAAAGATGTTTTATTCAACCTTGTTTAAAATATCTTTTAAACAGGGAGGTTTTTTCATGATACAATAATGAATCCTAGCCATTAAAATCCACATTACTAGTAAGATTATCAAAATTAAATATATAAAGTATGAAACGAACATAGAAAAAAACGGCAAAAATATGTGAAACTTGTAACATTAAATAAGCATAAAATAGATTTTTACCTAAAATATATTCAAATTCAACCTATTTTCCCGCATTTTCGTATAATAGAATTTTTGGATTCGAACAATGACGTGATACAAAATTTACCGCAAAAAATTCAAAACAGCCATGATAAATGAGTTTGGGACGTAGTTCGTTATGTGTAAGAAGTAGTAATTTGGAAGGATTAATATTCGAAAATTGAAGAATCGGCAAGAAAAAATATGTAATTGCTACTTTTTTTATTATAAGATAACTTGATATTCCAAATGTGCATTACAAGAGGTTTAAAAAAATCTGCGAAATATGAATGATTCGATAGTCCAGGCTGAACACCTGAACTTTTTTAATGTCCAGCTATCATGTTACAATAAACAGAAATGACGTTTTAACGCTATTTTCTGAATAGTGTCCCCGACATAGTCGCTAATCATTTCCATTACACTGCTCTTAACATATGTTTATTTATATTTCCAGAATGTATTTGCTGGAATTTGTTTTTTCGAAAAAAAAAAGAAGCATATTGAACTTACATGTTTAAAGTTATGTGATAAACTAAGTGTCCAGTGTTTTTGTTACGCTAACGTTTTCTGGGGGGAAATGCCGACGTCGTAAATGATGAACGTAATTTAAAGACGTTACGTTTGTGGACTCAGATTTGTGCACGCCGTCCCCACATTCTGTATGTATGTGCCTGTGCCAAGTCAAGAGCCTGTAATTCAGTGGTTGTCGTTTGTTGCTGTGTTACATATTTGTTTTTCGGTAATCATACATGTACCACATCTTTAATATAAATTAGCTGGACATTTGGTTATTTAAGATGAGAGACATACATTGTAAGACCTGAAATTAAGATTTATTTGGAGTCAGATTATACAGGACTACTGGAGATAGATGTAGGGTGGTCATTAAGGAAACTAATTGCCATGGCCATAGTCAGAGCAATTTATGTTTTTGTAACTGTAGAAAGATAAACGAAAGGGGTATACATATATATTCTAGTTTGCTATATGGTATAAGTTTGCTCATGGTTGAATGCTGTTCACCTATACTTGATTACTTCTACGTCCTTTGGTCTGTGGTGGCATTGTCATATTGTAAATCATACCATATCTTCTTACTTTTAATTTAAACAAACTGATAAAATTAAATAGCTGGACATAGTGTCTTTTTAGAATCAGACAAACGACCTTAAGATTTATTTCAAGTCAATTAGCACAAATCTACTGGAAGTCTAATTATGCATGGCAGTCATTTAAGACAATATATTGTATTTTATCTTTCAAACTGTGGCCACGTTCCTAGCTTAGACAATCGAAATAAATTTGCATTTCCCCCTCCTTACCCAATTAATATTTTTGGGCCTTCCACCTTTAGAGGACATTGTATAGGGCGATATAAAAAATAAAGCCATGACATACATCTAGATAACAGAACACATTTTGTCTTGCAAGAGTTGAAACAGGATACAGGATTTGACTTAAACTCAACTGAATTGTTTCATATTTTTCATATCGGGGCCTTTTATAGCCAACCACACGGTATGGGTTTTTCTCATTGTTGCAGGCTGTATGGTTGCCTATAATTGCTTACATCCACGTCATTTGAACTTTGGTGGGTAGTACATGTAGATGTATCAAGGACAATGTATGTCAATAAGAACCAATATTTGTTTAGGTACATTGTCATTGTAGAATTCTTATGGGATTTATAGAATAGACATTTTTTGGATAGAGGAACTTATAATGTCATGTACATTTTGTATGTAAAAACCAAATCTATGTTCTGTCTCAAATCTGTGTCCTATGACAAATATGAAAAAGGAAGAAAAGTTTCAATTATAAGAAAGGCAAATGCTGTGTTCCTTGTAACAATCACTGATTTACAAAAAAAATCATGTATAGTATGGCTCTCTTATATAAAGTGCATTGGTTTATATAAAGAATAGTTCCGTATTTAGACAAGATAATTTTTCAAATTAATAAAGTTATACGATAAATAACATTTTTTTAATTATGATATTTCTCAGCTATTGACAAGGAGCTTTGTTAGGAAGAGGTTTTAGCTGCGACATGATATGTTGATATAGTATAATATTCCCAGGTTTTAGATATGTAAATGTCGAAATCTCGAACATCTCAATTTTTTTTGCATATAAGGTGTGTTTTATTAAAAGTGTTTTTTTTTAAACTTAGCTTTAAATTGTATCCAATTGATACGGGATTAATTCGGAACGGTCACTTATATAGATACTTTACAGTTAAAGGTGTGACCTTATCTGGTATGTTCGGTGAAAAATTTATAGGTTTTTTTATTTCTTTTGAAATTTTATTTACGGGTACGTTATCTTTTAATAAATGTTTCGGCTTCCTCCCAAATTGAAAATAGGCATGTCTGACTAGATGAATTCTTGATAGATTTCGTGTCAGAGCGACACGTTCAGTTAGGTATTCCAAGGACGTATATCAGATACACGTCCTTGGGTATTCCAGTGAATTCTGTGGACTAAAAATTCGTATTACACAATTACATAATACAGGTCCATGCATGGCCTCTTTAATGAGATACCTGGTGTGCATAGGTAACATTTATTGAACCACAAAACTATCAGCTGTAATGTATCAATATACCAGTTTACTGTAATATTCATCCTGTGTACAATATATATTTGTGTCTGAAAAGACATAAATGAACGTTGTTTATCTTGTGCGTGTTTGAAACTATAATTCCACCTGTTAATGAATGATGTTCTGATAATAATATTATCCACTATTTTTGCTGATAATAAGTTTAAATTTTTTTATAAAACATGACCTTTGGAAATTTTTATGAAAGAAATACTGTTTAGTCATGATTCAGGACCCATTTTTGTAACTTTTTTTTCACGCAAATACAATCTTTTGACGATTGGCAAACATGTAGATATAAAGTAATGCAACAATTATCGTCACTATCAATATTGATTTATTTAAGATTAGAAAGCCCCTTCTATGTCTAATGTCCTTATCTTTATAAGGATTAGGACGACAGGGGAAATAGTCATTGTAAAGGAGCGGAGATGAAGAGTGGCATAGTGAAAAAAGTTAAATAACCGAATAGAGGTCAATATAGAGAATGAGCGACGAAAGGGGAAATAGTTATTGTGAAGGAGCAGAGATAAAGAGAGGCATGGTGAAAAAAAATGTTTGCTTGACAAAGTTATATTGCTCGCTTTGATATTTTTAGTTATACAAAATCACACATCGTGTTCCTAATTGGTATTTACGTGCACTACACTTGATGTGTTAAGTTTCTGCATAGCATGGTTAAAAATAATTAAGTATCCCATTTGTTATATCGTAGTGTGACTGTGTTTCTTTGTTAAATTTATTTAGTTTGTTAATGATTGTGTAAATAAGAATAAATCTGTATGAAAACTTCATACCCGTTTAGTAATTGCCTATAGACGTTTGCTTATTGTTACATTTAAAATATATATATAGAGAACCTTTCAAACATCTTAAAGTAGAAGATGTGTGTCTGAGTCCAACGACATAAGAAGCTTGTAATACTAGTACGAGTATAGCATGTAAAAATTCCTACTCAATATGGTTGTATGGGAAAAAAATCTTTTCATACAGATTGACAACTCATGGTCTGACATTCATGTAATATTTGCCACATGACGCTCATATTTCTTTCTACCATCATCATCTTATTCATCAAATATTGCTGTTAACATCGATGGTTCACACCAAAAAAAATTGGGAGTTATATACCTCAGAGCTTCTCCGTGGTATACACTTGTGAAATACATGTATATAGACGAACTTCGGTATTGAAGTGAATCTACATCTCACAAACACAATTTTTGAATTACGATTTTGAGTGAGCACCCACCAAACCAATACAAACGTATGGCAAGATATAATCATACAAACATTAAGTTTTTTGTCAGAATATGGAAGTATTATATATATAAGTCAATATAATACTCCATGGTCAGACACAAGATAAATAATCACTCTCATAAAGTACATGCATGCAATTTCAAATATCAAGAATAAGCGCTAGCGATCGATGTCTGTAGATCATTGTATAGTCCGTTTACTGACTGTTCAGAGTCAGACATGTCACTTGTACATTCTTGGAAGCCTTCATATATCCCATCCGACAATGGGAACTCCTTTCTGATAGTGTTGACAACATAAGCTTGTATGGTGATTCTGCTTTTCTGTACAAGTGATTGGCCTCTCCTGCCCCAAACAAACAAACTAACGATACGCTATCAGTCTGTTTTGTCTGTTAGAAAGAACATCTGCAGCTCATCCTAAATGGCGCTTATACGTCAGAAAACTTACAAGTCTACTAGTAAAGATTGTTTCAAGAACAAAGAGGTTGGGACGAACTGTTCTGAAATCGTCAATATTAGTATTTACATTACTAAGCTATGCCTTTAATTACTACTACTGTATTACTAATTTGGATTAATGACGGCTATCCTGTTTAGCATTGCACAAAATTATCATAGAATATAAAAAAAAACTTGTTAAAAAAGTCCTCAAACAAAATAAATAATTAATATATTAGCTTAGATTTATAATGAATGTGTATCTATTAATAAAATAAATGATAATTGGCATTCTTTTCACAAATAATTCGTTTAAGTGATTGTCAGATGAATTTAATCATGTAAGAATGAAATGGTAAAAAGAAAATTTGAAAAAAATGCATGTTGTACAGTTGTATATTTTCAATTAAAAACCTTAGAATTGCAATAGTTTTACGATTGTTGGCATTTATACATCGCCAGATTTAAATACAAGTTAAAGAATTCCGGTAAAGTAAATTAAACAGATGTGCAATCATTATTAATTGGGAAAATGTAACATTTATTTTTTAAGATTAAAATTACTATTCTTTTAACTTCATATTTGAATCTTTATGCTAATTGCATAGAACTTAATCGAAAATTATTCCATTTTAATATTGTACACACTTCCGGAATTAAAAAATCTTTCACACCTGTGTACGCTTGAGGCTAAATTGTTGCAAGGTAAAGTTCAAACGAGTTCTCCTCAAATCGAGAATTAAACAATGACTTTGAAAAATAATATACACTCTCTATTCACACAGATTTTGCGTTGAAATGGTTGACAAAATTATTAAGGAAAAAAAAAGCGAAAAATATTTTCAGTTCAATATCAGTAAAATGTTCAATAGATATTTTATAAAACAAATATCAACAATAATTTATGAAATTAATTCGGAAATATTTATATATTTCATATCGGAAGTTTAATTAATGCAAAACGGTACACGTGTGTTCATTTTCTTTCATTCTTATATCGTAGTTATCAGCTACGATAAACGGTCATCTGTGCGCTTTTAATTTTGTAAAATTTCGATAAGCAATAAGACTTTAACCGATTTGATTTTTTCCCAGCATTCAACAAATCGGGTTAAAACGTCACAACCCACTAACGTATGTTAACCAAAAATGTTACAAATACTTGATTTTTTGTCCGTTATTAGAAGGAATATGAATTTAAAACTTTGTGAATGTGTTTTTTATGTTAAGATGAACATAACATGTTTTTAGATGATAAGTAAAAAATCGCGGATTTTTCCTTTAGATACTTTCGGAATGATTTATTTGAGCACTATCCACCCATTTCATGAAGTTTCTGCACCTTTTTATTCTTGTAAGTGAAAAACTCTGGGGAAAATAAGGTGTTTTTGACAGTCCGAGATCTGCCAATGACGCCATTTTGTTATTTCATTGAACTGATCCCTCCTATATTTTACTTTGAAAGGTGAATAATCGATCTCAGACAAATCAACCAGTTGATCACGTGATCGAAATTGTACAGCTAAACACCAGAAATTTGAAAATTGAAAAACAATAGCGCTGATATTTGATTGGTCAGCGCTGCGGTCTGCCCAATAGCACAGCGCTGAAATGCAATAGCGCTGAAATGCGATAGCGCTGAATACCGCAGCGCTAAAACGGCCTGGAGAGAACACTGACCTCACTTGTGCTTGTTGATTCTATCCTAGAAAATTCGTATTGTTATGTTAAACAGGTCGTCTTGAGTGCTTTACGTGGGACGATTCTAATGGGGCGACAAGAAAGAGGTGAATCTTAATCTTGATTATGTTTGATGACAAATGGTCTTGAAATGTTTTGCGTTGTTATGTATTAAGCTCAATTTCAACCACGGTGCAAGGACTGGTATCCTTTAAAACTACTGATAATCCTGAGAAAACCCTGCAACAATCCTTTAATTTCAAAGTCTATTAAAGAAGGGCAACCCTGTATAATGATTTTTTAGTAATCTGACTACATACATGACATAGCGTTAATGGTATGAAATCTATTTCAACAGGCTGGAATAACCATTAATTGGTGGATTATACGTCAATTAAGGTATAATACACCATTTGACATAAAGTGAGATAGACCAAATGAGGTATAATGCAGTTTTTATCACAAATTGTTTAAAGAGATATTCGAGCATCTTTTTGCATTTACCATCATAAGTTTGAAGAGTTCTCTTTGGTGACATGTAATTGTGTCCAACTTCCTGTGCTGCGTTTTGTGAACATGTGGATTATATCTCAATTGAGGTATAATCCACTAATTGATGGATATTCACGAATGCTTAATTGAGTGAACATCAGTTCCAACTTTAAGATTTGTTTGTCTGGTCAGGAATAGACTGTGGAACAAAAATAAGATGTAATAGATTAAAATTCAGAATTTATAAGTAGAAAAAGGAGGTTCATATTATTTTTTAGGTTTCTATAACAAATGCAACACCAAGTGTCAGACTCAATGGCATGTCATGACTAAGTGGTCATCAAAGCAAGTTATGGTAAATGCAAAAAGATGCTTCATTATTTCTTGAATTTTTTTGTGATAAAAACTGCATTATACCTCAATTGATGTATCTCATTATATGTCAAATGGTGGATTATACCTGATGTATAATCCACCAATTAATGGTTATTCCTGACTTGTTCAAAAGAATAAAAATGGACAAAGGGGTACGGTTTAAGGTTGTTCTGGTACAAGTCTAGTTTTTTCCATATCATCATTCCTTCAAAGTTTATTAGGCTTTTAGCAACCTGTTTACAAAAAAGTGAAAATGTGTCGTCAGGACCTAAATTGAGTGGAGAAATATCCAGTCACATATACATGTTCCTGTCAGCCTGCAGTCCCAACTTGCATTGAGATCTATCTCAGATAATATCACGTCTAAACCTGTTTGAACTTATTCACAATTTCATTTTATATTTTTGATTTAACTATTGATTGTATTTATTAATTATGTCAATAGTCATTTTTATGCCCCAGTCGTAGTGGAGAAAACATGAAGTTTTACGTATACCCTTGTCTGTACGTCCATACGACCTTAAATTGGTTTAAGCTCTCTAATTATAGTTTGCCTTGACCAAAAGTTATGAAACTTATATATATTTACACAATGCCTATTACCACAAAAAATACAGATCAAGTTATAATTTTGGTGTGTAGCTTTTACTGTTCTAGAGTTATGCCCATTTACAAATGGAACCATTGCTGATTTTTTTGTTTCCATTCTCCAACTGAAGTTTGTCTCAACCAAATGTTATGAAACTTATACACAATACTTATTAAGACAAAACTCAGATCAAATACAAGTTTGGGTAGTGTTACTTTTACTGTTCTTCAATTATGTTCCTCGAATTCATAACTTCATATAATATGTTGAAATGGACACATTCCTCATTCATTTTATTTGATATCACTATTTTGATTGAATTTTAAAAACCTCAAATAAAACAGCTGATGTGCTCCTTTAAACAGGAGGGTGATAAACAGAAAATGTTAACATATACATGTACATGCATCTAATAATGAATTGTGTTTTATTTCTCAATCTGAAGATTAGATCTCAGTATTTCTAATTGATTTTTTTTTATTCATAAAAAGATTGCTGGGCCTATCATATGCTCATGGCGCAGCTATTTGTATATTACTTGAGATTATTTTACTTAAATTTTCACTCTTCTTAGTAAAAATGCTAAAATTTTAAACTAATGAGCAAGTATGTTATCATTTTATAGTGAAAAATAATCTAATGTTGATTTAATTTGGTCATGTCAACTAATTCAATAAATCATCCATTGTATTGCAATCAAATTCATGTTCTGACTGTTAGACTTTCCATGGCCAAAATGATGAGTTCCTACTCACCTTCAAAAATCCTAGTAAACCCTGTTCAGACCTGTCAGGAACAAGCATAACCCTTTTTTCCCTGATATGTTTAATTACAACATAAAAAATAATATATATTTATATTGAATGCCTCTCTCTTTTGTCTCATTTAGGTTACTACATGTGCAAAGTGATGGTTCCAGTACCTTAGCTGATTATGGATTTTTCTGGTTATTTTGATATATGTGGTAAGTACAATGTCCACATAATTAAAATGGTCAATTATTGTAAATTCTGATAACTGAATTTCTCTTATGGTTGCGGCCTGTTATCAATTTCTTGCATGAAGAGATATTTCTCGTATCACACTGTACTTAGTGTGATAGAAAAAAGTGATATGAAAATATGCGTTTATTTGATTGGCTTATTCAGCATCATGAGACAATATTACGACATTTCCATTGGCTATTCGTAGGTCATTGATAACTTTCAAAGGTTAAGACTGTATATTTCTTCCATGGACACACATATATGTGATTTCTTCAATAATATACAAAACATTCACTGACACACTTTTCAACTGACAACTTCATTTTGTCAAATTTTATTACATTCTGAAGTGTACAAAAAATTTTAAAATGTCTGATGTTAAAGTTTGAAATTGGAACAGGACATATATGACGTCATGCTGGTATGTGCAAAAGACTCAGCAACGATTCGCGGGATTTTTAATTCATCAGGATGAAAGTGTTGACCATAAGAGAAATAAGTTTCACAACTTGTGAGAATTTGATATGGCTTGATATCAACTCTCGTAATTAATTTAGATAGTAATAATAAACTTGCCGAAGGCTCGTTTATTATTATATTGAAATTAAATAACTCTTTTATATCAAGCGATATCCAATTCTCGCTTGTTATGAAACTGATTTATTTATTGATTGTTAAAAAAATAGACAGATATGTGATTGATAAATAATGTACATGTATCCTGATTATTGTATATGTAGTTTTGGGAAATTTTGCATACATTTAATGCTATCACATATAATTCAATGCAAGTTTTCATTGTCTCTACCCCCTCAGTCAGTGTCTAGCAATTTAACACATATTAATTTGTATTTAGATCAGTAAGCATTTGAATGCATTTATTCCATGAAGAATATTTGGCCCAGTCCCATCATAGTCCATTGACTTAAACACTTGCCTACTATACATGTATAGATGAGTGGTAGCTATATATATAGGTTAATGATATTTGGTATGCTGTTGCTGTAGCATTGGCATCTCCCACTTTCCTGGAAATTTTTTAGGCCCCTCCTAGTAAGTCAATATTCTCATAGACTTTAAACTTTTGCATACATGTAGTTTACATGTTAAAGTCTTTTCTCTTGATATTGTAGTAGTTAATTAATTTAACAGATATGAGGCAAAAAAATGGGTGTTTCCAGTTCCCACACCAAGCTTTTGCTGTAGACTCCAATCAAATAGCCATGCATAATAAAAATATAAAATGACAATGTATGTAAAAGCAGAGACATATAATAAAATGTATTGTGTTATGTGTCTCTGGTAAAAGTAAGTATTCAGTTATTTGCAGTTTCACTCTTTCCCCCAGATAGTATGCATTATTTAAAAATAAATTTAAATGTTAAGTTTTTCTAATACTGTATGCAATAGGGCCACTATGTTTGGTGAATGGAAATATTGTACGATTTATATGTCAGTCTGGCAGGTTTTATTTGACCTTGACCTCATTTTCATGGTTCATTCCTCAATGTTAAGTTTTTGTGTTTTTGGTGTATGGAATGATTGTAAGGTGTATATTGCAACGTAAACGGGTTTTCGTGTGTAAACGGACTTTCCTTTCATATTTTTTATCATGACATTATACCCCACCAGTTCGGCCGTTTACGTTACTGGTAGAGAGGGTTCGGGCTGTGCTTTCGCTCCAGGACTTCGGTCAGCATACTGACAATACAAAGAAACAATAATTTTAATAAATGACAGGTATAAGAAACCTAGAAATGACCAGATATGACGATTTTGCCAAGCAATGTATTTGCTCATATAAAAATAACCAAGACTCATAAAACAGTTTCATATTTAATAGACAAAGACAAGAAATACATAAATATCGCGGAATCTCCATGTGAAAATTTATCCTTAAATTCTTTAGAATTTCAATACATTTTCGAACCTCCTTTTTTAAGATAAAACGATGCAATTGCACAGAAAAAATACCAATAGTAAATTAAACAATTCAAGGACGGGTTTGGCCTTAGTGCTATCTAATCGATAAAACAATAGATACTAGAATTTTAGAGGTGTCCGTTTACATAAAATATGAAGAGCTGTACACTAGTTGTCCCCAACAAAACTCACCTCAATCAATCAAGTGCATGACGTCCCGCCTTCCGAGAAAAATGAATATACCTACCGGTTCTCACCGACTTTGTTAGACTAGAACATGAACCTCGTAATTCCATGTACCAGGAACCAAATCAATCCAGTAAAAAAAAACATCGCATTAATTCTATTCCCGTTTAATTCTCGGTTCAACCAGAGCAATGTCTGAAACACATTTTCAACATCATTGACCAGTTGAAGACCTTAAACAAAACATGCGATAATACATAATTCTATTTCAGAGTAAGGCACGAACAATTCAGAAGATTGACGACCGTTACTCTAAAATATCCCTCGGATTAACTATCTTTCTAAATATCGCTATCAAAATGAACCCCATCTCTTTATAAACATGAAATCATAAAATAGCTAGCTAGTGTACAATTCCTTTTATTTATTTTGGAATGGAAACGTAAATTAATAATTTAGAAGTGTTTGACTCTAAAACCGAAAAGAAATATATCAAATGTAAAATAAGAAATATTGAGGTCAAAATTGAAATACGAATAAAATGAAATTTAAAGTACGACTTACCAGTACGAAAGTTTTCCCCAATCTAAAGAAATATTGTCCGGACGAGGTTTAAATATCCAAGTCTGGACATTGAGTCTCAAGCACGAGAAAAACGATCCCCGCGAAAAAATTGAACGGACAAACAAGTTATATATAATATCTAAAAATAGAAAAGGGAATTTACGATGACCCATAAACGTTACAATACCCCTACCCGGAAAAACAAATCGTCCGCGAAGTAAGAACAAAGTAAGACAATTTAAAGGAAAAGACACGGTTGTCTTAAAACAGATGAAAATGTACATTGTATATAATTTAAAAGTTCAAAAGTTCATCAAAGTCTAAATGTTGATAAATGTCCATGAAGGTCCATGCGGTGATGAAAGTCAAAACGGTGATGAAGGTCCAAACGGTGATGAAGGTCGAACATGTTCATTGATGAAGGCAATTTCTTCATAAATGGTAGACAGAAATATCCATGCGAATTAAGATTTGGACCATATATATAATCCCAGAATCTTCTATTACTCCAACAGATGCACAAACACTGAAAATAACAACTGACAAAGGATAGTATCAAATCATATATATATTTTTTTATAGTTTGGAGATACCGAAAACCACATATATTAACATTTTACGTACAGAACACGGAGATTGGGGAATGCAGAAATATCAAATTTACGTAATTTTAGATACATGTAATTTGAAATGAACAAAGGCCAAGCAATTGTTTTATCTGAGAAAATCAGTACCGATTACATGATTGTGCTACAAGAACAAAATAATTATGTAATTCAACAGTATCTCAATATAATATATACAATAAATCAATATGTCTAATGCATTGAAGTTATATAAGTGTTTATGATGTGTGTACTAAACCCAACTTCAGTAAGGAAACCAAACATAAGAAACATAACAATCTCGTGCAAATGCTATTTCAAAGTGCATTTTGTCACCCATGACTCTATATTTATCTATATGTTTACTGCCATACTGTGAATCTCAATTCATTTATCAATACTAATTATAGTTATACTACTATATTTCCAGCTTTAACTACTGCACCACCAAGGCTTAATGTAGCGATGTATGGCCAGAGTTTAGCCTATAAATTATATGCGTCTATATCCGGGCAGTTTCAACTGTATACTTGTTCAACTGGTCATGTGGGTTTATCAAAATCATGTATTTACTATGTCGTGTTGTAATTCACATGAATATAAAATTTAAAATATTGTATTCGTGTACTTTTTTTATGCACGTTCCAAATTGGGCTCAGCACATTTTTTTATATATCATCACAAGCAATCTACACTGCATAAATCTTTTACCATATATAAATAAACATATTCCATCACAAGACACTGTAAATTTATTATCCTTATTTAAGAGAGCACAAGTGGAAGGCTAACTTTCACAACTAAATTTCCAAAATTCCTTTTAACATGAAAAGAAAACATATCCCGTTACTACCTTCCCAAAACAATTTTGTAAAGTTTAAATTACTCCCAATAAATACTTTTGACTAAGATTAACGTCCATGCGCAGGCAAACTTGACCATTCACGCTAGACGCAAATCTGAAGTCAATTTATAAAAAAAATATGAAATCTGAATATATAGAAGAGCCCCGAAAAACGTATACTAAACCCCTAAATAGCAAATAAAATAAATTATAATAGATATATTCAGGTATGAAGGCACCGGCTGTGTATAAAACAATCCTACATACATAACAAGTCTACGCGCAGACTTGTAAAATAAATCACTCATATATAAATTTACAACATAAAACAACCTTTCAGATGAATATGACCTTTTATTAAAACAATCCACAAATAATTAAATTTGCCAACATACAAAAAAATTTAAAAGAATTCGTACCCCTATCTTAACGAAGTATCAGTTCATGACACACAATGACTGTAAATAATCCAAATTCCATTATTCCGCACTTATATAAAACAGTTCTTCAGCATAACGCATCCTTGCTGCAGTCAAGAATACAAATCACAAGCGTTGGTTCTGACATTGGTCAAGTGTCAGAACCAACCTTTTAACATATAGAATGTCCATAGAATTAAATCCATCAATATAAACGTTCGACTATAGTTATACTTCGCAGATAAGGGGGCACGACAATTACATACACTGTCGGCAAGGTAAAAAAACATTATGAAATAAACCTTTTTTATTAATCTTTTTTTTTATATGAACATGAAATAAAATGATAACATCTTTATGTTACACAGCCGGTTTAAAAAAATCTAACTCAAGAATATATTTCTCAATATCTATACAAATTATAAAACAAGTTCAGCCCTCCACTGTCGCTACTGATTTTCTCGAGATAAAAAAAAATCAAATTAATGAGGTGAAGTTCGAAAATGAAATGAAATGGTCCTAACTCTAGGTGTGGGTCCCTACGTGGGAGCCAATGCAATGTAAACGGGTTTTCGTGTGTAAACAGACTTTCCTTTCATATTTTTATCATGCCATTATACCCCGCCAGCTCGGCCGTTTACGTTACTGGTAGAGAGGGTTCGGGCTGTGCTTTCGCTCCAGGAATTCGGTCAGCATACTGACAATACAAAGAAACAGTAATTTTAATAAATGACAGGTATAAGAAACCTAGAAATGACCAGATATGACGATTTTGCCAAGCAATGTATTTGCTCAAATAAAAATAACAGAGACTCATAAAACAGTTTCATATTTAATAGACAAAGACAAGAAATACATAAATATCGCGGAATCTCCATGTGAAAATTTATCCTAAAATTCTTTAGAATTTCAATACATTTTCGAACTTCCCTTTTAAGATAAAACGATGCATTTGCACTGAAAATACCAATAGTAAATTAACCAATCCAAGGAAGGGTTTGGCCTTAGTGCTATCTAATCGATAAAACAATAGATACTAGAATTTTAGAGGTGTCCGTTTACTTAAAATATAAAGAGCTGTACACTAGTTGTCCCCAACAAAACTCACCTCAATCAATCAAGTTCATGGCGTCCCGCCATCCGAGAAAAAATAAATATACCCACCGGTTCTCACCGACTTTGTTAGACTAGAACATGAACCTCGTAATTCCATGTACCAGGAACAAAATCAATCCAGTAAAAAAAACATCGCATTAATTCTATTCCGTTTAGTTCTTGGTACAACCAGAGCAATGTCTGAAACACATTTTCAATATCATTGACCAGTTGAAGACCTTAAACAAAACATGCGATAATACATAATTCTATTTCAGAGTGAGGCACGAACAATTCCGAAGATTGACGACCGTTACTCTAAAATATCCCTCAGATTAACTATCTTTCTAAATATTGCTATCAAAATGAACCCCATCTCTTTATAAACCTGAAATCATAAAATAGCTAGCTAGTGTACAATTCCTTTTATTTATTTTGAAACGGAAACGTAAATTAATAATTTAGAAATGTTTGACTCTAAAACCGAAAAGAAATATGTCAAATGAAAAATAAGAGATAATGAAGTCAAACATTGAAATACGAATAAAATGAAAGTTAAAGTACGACTTACCAGTACGAAAGTTTTCCCCAATCTGAAGAAATATTGTCTAGACGAGGTTTAAATATCCAAGTCTGGACATTGAGTCTCAAGCACGAGAAAAACGATCCCTGCGAAAAGTGAACGGACAACCAAGTTATATATAATATCTAAAAATAGAAAAAAGGGAATTTACGATGACCCATAAACGTTACAATATGTCTGTCTGGCAGGTATCATCTGACCTTCACCTCATTTTCATGGTTCATTGGTCAATGTTCAGTTTTCCTGGTTAACTGTGTTTCTTAGATACTATAAGCAATATGTCAACTATATTTGATGCATGAAATGATTTTAAGGTGTACATGTCTGTCTGGTAGTGTTAATCTGACCTTGACTTCATTTTCATGGTTCATTGGTCAATATGGAATTTCCATGGCTTGGTTTGTTTCTTTTATACTATAAGCAATAGGTCATTTATATTCTATGCATGGAATGATTGTATTAAAGGTGTACATGCAGTTGTATTAGCATTGGCACATCTCATTTCCATGGAGATTGTTTAGCCATGTACCTTCAGTCAGGGTTCATCAACTTTGAATATTTGCCAAACTTACATATTAAAGTATTGCTATTTTAATTTCAACATTTGCATTCAAAATTACAAAAAGGCGAGACATATCTCTGTGATAACAGTTTATATTTATGTTTATGTTTATATTGTGTTATGTGACCGTTGGTTGTTTTCTGGGTCATCTTGATAGTCAATTAGATGGCGTCTAGACTAAAATACCCACAAAATGAAGCTACATATTAAATGAAGCTACATGTTATCGAGCCCATGCTCTGTAAATTGTTAGACTTTTTATAATTTGGATAAATGTTTTGCATTGTTATAAATCTAATATGAGAATTGGAGTCAAATCGGTGAACATCAATTTGACAGCTAGTGCCCCTTTAAAGATTGTATTCCATTATTTCTATTATTCAATATTGGTTGTATTATAAACCAAATTTTTGCCAGATTCTCAATACCGTTGCATCACTTGGTCTCTTGTGTGCTTGGTAAAACAAATATTCAAACAAAAAGTAGAGGGAACCAAAGAGAAAGTTATAAATCATTCGACTGAATAATACTGATAGATACGTTGAACTGACTTGTCTACTTGACCATCAGGAAAACAAAATTACTATTCTATATGTGTTTTGCTCATTGTCGAAACCCGTATGAAGGCCTATAGCTGATAACTTCTACATCAATTAAGTCTTTGTGGAGAATTTTCTTATGGGCAATCATACCACATTTTATTTTTTAAATGAACTACAGTCCTAGAAATTAGAAAACCACAGACGGGCCATGTTCTGTAACATGTGTAAATATACATTTGGTCCTGTCAATTTTTGTTAATTTTGTAATACATTCCTAAGAAAAATGTGAAGAATCATTAATTCGGTCCTGTAAATGCCAAACCTCAATTTCTATGACTGAGGCTGTTAGATCAAAAATATTTAAAGCAAGACTTGATTATGATATTGTTGCCTTTGGCAATTCTTTTAATAAATACAATGTGGAATATATATTTATGATCATATGTATATATATATATATATATATATATATATATATATATGAATATAAAAATATGTATATCCTTCCTCACTCATTTAATCATACATTTCATGTTTTGTAAAATTTACAAAAATCAATACAGGAAAGTTTTGGGCATTCTATTTTAGACATTTGTGAAGTACTACCAATAAGTCATAACTTGTTAACATATTTAAAAAGAAACATGAAAAATATAATGCCACAATTTTAAGTGCCATAATCATTAGACTAGCACTGCAATTTATCTTTAATGTTCATACAATTTCATACAGTTAGGTTTATCTAATATGAGTCTTTTGGTTTTCAAGTAATAAGTGGGCAAAACTTTTATTCTTTTCTTTGGGCAGATTTTTTTATGAGCTAAAGATTACATCTAATTTCTGTTGCATTCAAATTTGTTTCCAGTGATGGCATGATAAGACATTTCATTAAAAATCCTTATGAACAAAGCATGGTTTCTCAAAATATGATGCCATGCCAAAAAAAAAAAAAACTATAAAAACTGCTGGATTACACAAAAAAATCTTTTTTCTGAAATGTAATTTAAAACTTCAAAATTGAACAATTTGAATTATTATATCTTCTCAATTAACAAAATCATAGAACAATCTTGAAGTTGCCTATAGTAAACAGAGGCAGTTGGATAGGTATTCAATATTTAATTTATATTGACCCACTAAATAATAATAAATAACATGTGATAACAGAAATATAATTTAAAAAAAAACAACATAATTTTACATTATAAATGAAATTGACATTTAAAAATGTTGACAAAAATATATCAGTTTTTTGCCCATTTCTTCATCAGATGTAATTTCTTCATCAGATGGAACAGATGATATTTCAGCAGTTGGCTCTGCATCTACGTTTTCAATGCGTGTTGCTTCATAGATTGTATCTGTATCATGGGATTCTTGATGAATTTCTGCTCTAACTGTATAGTTGGCCCCAACAGCTTTGTTTGCTTCAACAGGTGTGTTGGCTTCAACATCTGTGTTGTTGGTGGTGGCAGAATCATCTTGCTGGTTGAATTCTGGTTCTCGGTCATGATCAATTTTCATCATGTCTGTGCTTGTTTGGTCATCAAGGGGGCAAGTTGATTCACCTCTGAAATTTAAAAATTCTTATTAATATGTGCATGTTGTATATTTACACCTTTGTTCAGAAGTAATGGTCTTAAATTTGATCTATTGGAAAATGGAAATTATGATGTTTCCGTGCTATCCAAGATGGCCGCCAGTTGGGGACTTGATTTACCATAGGACCCTATGGACAATACATAAGAATGTCTTCTTTTAGAGAACCACTGTATGGAATGAAACCAAACATGGCATGAATGTTCCTTATGAGACGCTTACCAAGTGTTGTTACTTTGTAGCAAATCCAGCAACCAAAATGGCTGCCAATGGGGAACTTAGTTTAAAAAAGGACCTTATGCAAAATATATACAAATGTCTTCTTCTAGATAACCGCTAAATAATGGAATGAAACCAAACATGGCATAAATGTTCCTTATGAGGTGCTGATGAAGTGTTGCTACTTTGTTGCCGAATTACTAATCAAGATGGCCACCAGGATATTTATTTAATTACAGGGCCAATTTTAAACCAAACTTGGCCTCAATCATTATTAGGGTAACTGTTATGATTTCAATCTATTTTTATATGATTTCTAAAACCAAAGTAGAATCAGGTGATCGACACAGGCTTTTGAGAGCCTCTAGTTTGTTGTTGGGGATGATATATCGATATATACCATGCCACGTCCTGCCTGCGATTAACAGCCAGTTAATTTGTTATTAGGGAAATCGAATTCCATCTGCCTGGGGCTAGCAAATACCACAGCAGAGGGGATATAACATGTCGAAAAATAATGCTCTAGACTTTACTTTGAGATGAATACAAAAAAATTGGTGGAATTAAACAATTATATCATGCTAACAAGGGTATTTGCCTAACAGCTCTGGAAATTTGTTGACCTCTCAACCGGTATTTTTGGCACATACCTCTTGTAGGCATGATATATTTGTATAAAATTACTGGCTATGAACTTGGAAAATTTCCACTACTAATAGCCTCATGCTTTTTTTACAATGCATTTAGTTTTAAATTGATTTTGATTGAAGGATGCCCTTACCTTTTTGTCCTATTGAGCATCTGACGCACCGTTTGTCCCTGTGTCACAGCTCTTTGTCTGTAATGTAAAAAGTAAAATAGAATAAAAGTTGTACACATGTACTAAAATAAATACAGTAAGGCCAATAACATTAATTACATCAATATTCTCATTTTTTGTGTAATTGTATGCCATTCACCACTTAGGCTGACAATGGGTTACAATTAAACATTAATAGTTGGAACTTGTAGAGCTTTAGATGTCACACTTTTAATAAATTGTGTTTACGGTCATTGCAATTGGTTAGCATGAAAATGTAAAATAGATGATAGCCAACACATCAGTTATTAAATTGAAAATTTGGGTCTTCTAGGTCAGACCTGGATTCAGGAGGGAGGTGGCATAAAGTGAAAAAGCTATTAGAATGATTAAGTCTTAATTGACAGTCATTTGATGATGTGACTTTTTTGCTAGTTTCTAATGCTGACTGTGTCATTAAACTGAAATGATTTTATGAAAAAGTTTTGTTTTACATACTTGAGGTTACCATACTATAGTCTGTTGACTTTTGACCTTCTGATAGCCAGGTTCAACTCTTTTGTTAGTTTTTGGTGATGACCGTATCTCCGGAAACATCTCTCTAACAATTCAATAGTCTTGTGTCTGTTGTCCGACACTGTATCTAGGGTTCTTATGGCTCTCTGCAAATGTAAATTAATTTTACTTTCATTTAACCTGAATAACAAATTTATCCAGCTTTATATAGATTAGGCCGTTGGTTTTCCTGTTTGAATGGTTTAACACTAGTCATTTTGGGGCTCTTTGTAGCTTGCTCTTCGGTGTGACCCAAGTCTCCCTGTTGAAGGCTGTAAAAAGTAAAATCACAAAAATACTGAACTCCGAGGAAAATTCAAAAAGGAAAGTCCCTAATCAAATGGCAAAATCAAAAGCTCAAACGCATCAAACGAATGGATAACAACTGTCATATTCCTGACTTGGTACAGGCATTTTCTTATGTAGAAAATGGAAGATTGAACCTGTACTTTGACCTATAATGGTTTACTTTTTATACATTGCGACGTAGGCCAAATAAAAAAATATGTGTGTTTCCTATTTCCCTACCTACCCTAAATTTTAAGCTTAGAAATAGCCTACCTTAAAGTTTTTTGGGTCATTTTTCAAAAAGCACTGTTAAAGTCAGAATTTCTTTCACATAGACTCAGTGTAAAAAAAATTTGTAAAATAAAAACAATTCCTTACCTACCTACCCTATTTTTTTTCAAATATGTACCGGTAATAGGAAACACACATATTATTGTATATGGCCTTAGATAGCCATGGAAAGTTGTCTCATTGGCACTCATACCACATCTTCATATATCTATGTGTATCAACATTGATTTGGTTCGTCAGCATCATCTTGCAGCAAAAAACTAAAGTCTGTGTTTTAATCAGAGATAGTTTCTGCCTTGTATAGATCTGATTAATTATGCCCTTTTGGATTGATTTTGTTCCACCTTTCAGGCCATGAAAAAGAATATGTTTGTTTGTCCTTACCCTACGTACCTACCCAGAAAATGGATGACTACTCAACATATTTAATTGTCCTGAATTTTTTATGCCCCTGCTGTAGCGCAGTCTGATTACTTTTTGCAGAGTTATGGTCCTTGGACTTAGAATATTCACTTAAATAATAAGTTTTCAACACTTTTTTTCCTCATGCTTGAAAATATTGACTTGATATTTGTTATATAGTTTACACCATGACAAGTTATAAATCAAGTTAGAATTTATTCCAATACAATTAATTTGTAACTGGTAGTGAACTACATGTATGTATTGCCATGCAATACTCACAGAATGCTTGATTTATATAAATGTTGCATTATGATGGTCTTAGTAAATATCAATCACATAATTCCAAATTCACTAAAAGCTGTATTTTCTTTCAGAACTTGGGAAAAGTGAAAGGACACAAAGAAGACAACAACAGATATGTTTTCAAACCATCAGTAGTTCAACCAAAAAATCAACATACCACAAGCCAAATGTTTCACCAATAGAGAATAAAGATGAATCCCTAAGCGAAAAACTTCAAGAACCACTATATCCAGGTTGTCGTACAACACTGCTTGACTCCTTGTTGTAGACACTTTATCAACTTTAGCGCAAACAATGGAATGTCAAAACACCACTGAGCATGTGCCTCAAAAACGAGAAGACAGTATTGCCATCTCCCTACTGCCTCCCAGAATCATACAAAGATGCATATTAGCTGATCAAACCAATGATAATTGAAACCAGAAGATATGATGCATGTGTAAATGACTGCTTGCTTTTCTGTAAAACAAGTGACAATGACTATTCATTAGACAGAGAGTGTATGAAATGTGGTGAGACACGATATAAAGCAGAGTCCTTAAGTGCACGCAAAATTTTCACATATATGCCTATTGTACCAAGACTTTCAAGGATTTTTGGCAGTGACAATATCTGCAAGATTCTGTATTCCATACAAGATCTATGTAATGGAAAGTTAACAGACATTGTTGACGGAAAGATATACAAATCTTGATATGAAGATGGAGGTGTTTTTCAGAACATGGAGGAAAGTTGTACGGTTCCTTTGGCACTTTTTTGTGATTAGCTTAATCCAGGCTGCACTCCATGGTTGTCCTTATTGTAAAGAAGAAGGATTATATTGTGAATCATTACACAAAGTTGTTCCCCTTAACAATGGAGCTTTCCTACCAAAACATCATCCATTGAGAGAGGAAAAGAATGACTTTCCAATCAAAGGTGAAAACAGAACATCGAAACCAGAGTCAAAAGAAGAAGAATTAGAAATCAGAAACAGTTACGATGAGCTTCCAATCAAAATAGAAAATCCCTTCTTCAGAAAAAAAAAAAAAAAAACAGGACTTTTTAATAGTTTCATCAGACTGCCTTATCATAACCGTCAAGAACAAATGCAGCCTGATGGCATGCACACCATTGCAGATGTAATTGGCAATCTCTTTGGCCTCATAACTGGAAAAGATGATGGGGAAAAAGGTACGGAACGGAGAAGAAGAGTTTCGTCGATTTAAGGATTCATGGAACAGCAGTACCAGTAACAGTGCTGAGGAAACAGTCGCAGGAAACAAGAAAAGAAAATCGAATACAGAAAACAGGATAAAAACTAAAAATGCTAGAGTAGAATCAAGTGACAGCAGAAAATGATGAACTACCCCCAGCTCCATGGAGACTTGATAGATCCAGTGTTAAAATTGCTCATCAAAGAGCCATGTCATTGGTGTATCCAACAGGATATGACTACCACCCAGACCAGCATTTTTCAAAGCCATGGACACTTAGGACTATGCATGGAAAACATCAGGTAATTAGCTTTCAATATTGTTTTTCTCGTTAGAAGAATGATAACATGTAGATCTATGACTAGCACCAATGTTTTTAATGCCCCACTTAGGATCAGTGTGTTATTCTGTCTGTGTGTCCGTTTGTTTGTCCTGCTTCAGGCTAAAGTTTTTGGCCGTGGGAGTTTTTGATGAAGTTGAAGTCCAATCAATTTGAAACTTAGAACACATGTTCCCTATGATATGATCATCTTTCTAATTTTAATGTCAAATAATAGTTTTGAACCAAATTGCACGGCCTACTGAACATAGAATATGATAGTGAGTGGGGCATCTGTGTCCAATGGACACATTCTTGTCTTTATTTTCACTTTTGTCTCGCAAAAACTAAATTTGGAACAAATGGTTAAGTTAACAAGTAATTTTTGGACATGGACCTATGATGTTTATAAGGCCAATTAAATAAAAATACTGTTCATGTTTTTCCACTTGTACCCATTTTTTTTGTGCTTCAAAATGCCCGGTATGAATATCGAAGTTTCTATTGAAATAAAAAAGATGTGGTATGATTGCCAATGAGACAACTCTCCTCAAGAGACCAAATGACACAGAAATTAAAAGCTATAGGTCACTGTACAGCCTTCAACAATAAGCAAAGCCCTTGCCGCATAGTCAGCTATAGAAGGCCCCGTAATCACAAATGTAAAACTTTATTTGTCATGTTTGCAGTTGTGAAAAGAAAGTTATGCAATAAATCCTCATATGTTATGTAAAAAACCATTAAGGATAATAAAAGTAATCTCCCTACCTGACTTTCTGATTTAAAAAACCATTAACACACAATTTGTTTGTTTGACCGAAGTCAAATATGCTTTGACAGGAAAAAAAACTGTACATATAAGCACCCATATAAAATTAGATGTGTACCATTGTCTTTGAGATTTTTCTGTACTGACACGTACAAAAATGTGAATAATCGCAAGATATACAAATGTTATATAATATTGAATAATGAGCAAAACCTATACATAGATATTAGAAGATGTGGTATGAGTGCCAATGAGTCAGCTCTCCATCCAAGTCACAATTTGTAAAAGTAAACCATTATAAGTCAAAGTACGGTCTTCAACACGGAGCCTTGGCTCACTACGAACAGCAAGCTATAAAGGGCCCTAAAAATGACATGTAAAACCATTAAAACGGAAATTTTACTTAGCAATAAAGGCCAAGTCAATTAATTTGATACAGAATAGCTAAATCTTTTAAATACAAAATAATTTCATTACAAATAACACGAAGTTATTACCCCTGATGTTGAAAACTACCAGCATACAATGATTTACCCGGTAAAAATGTAAACTGCAAATCTGGTAAATCTGGCTTAATTAGTTATTAGAGATAAAAAGTATCTGTTTTTTTTTTTATTTGCAATGGTCTACATCGCAATTTAAAAATGAAACAATTATAAATATTTGTTGGATGTTTTATTCCAAAAATGCTGCCACAAGATTTCAAGTACACGTCATGCATGTAGGTAATTTATGCTATAATACTGTTGTACAATTTGTGAATTTTGTTATCAATTTGACAGTTTGATAATTACACTGCATTCTTCCAATTTTTATATACAAGTAAATTTTTGGAGTACTTTTTGTACCTACATGTATGCATGCCATGCACCACACAAAACAATAGACCCTCTGAAGTATTTGACCATTTATTTGACATTTTCAGTTTGTAACCAGTGGAGCTGCACTTTGGTGTCTACGATGACTATAACCCACTAAACAAGAGACAACATTAGGGAATCTTTTTGGTGTGATTGAGTTGCTGACCAATGAATCTTATCATGAAAACGAATTGGAATTCATTATTGAATCTACAAGTGAAGCTGTTTCGTTGGTGGGAAGAGATTTCCCTGTTGCATTACAGGTGTGAGCCAAACTTAATCAGGATGTGCATTTAGTTTTATTTTCACAAAAAGATCAATTTCAAAATTGGCTGTGTTAGCTTTTCAAAGTAATATGAAATTCAAAAAGTACAGATAAAACTTTTTAGTTGTATAAATAAGAAACTAACATATCCAATAAAAAGAGAGACAATAACAAGTTCGATTTCAATACACAAGAATTAAGTATTAAAATTCTAGTTTAAACCAGTGTGTTCACTGAAGTGTTGAAATATATGTTTCACTGCTTTGCTAATTAAATAGTTTTCGTCTTAAAACGTATGAATCGTTTTCATATTAAGATGAAATTAAGAACTGTGGTAAGATTGACAATGAGATGACTTACTGTAACTAACATCGAAAGTTCAAATGAGGGAGATTGAGGAAACTATTGATTACTACACAACCTTCAACAATTAGAAAAACCTGTGTTGTTAGATATAAAAGGCTCCAACGCATTAATATCAGGCAATTCAACTGATAAAATTGGTAAATACATGATACACTGATGAGTCATACTTTCTCTTATATGTACTAAGGTGAGGTTTAGGAATTTGTGTCGGATCTTCGAACTCCTTGGTTTTTTTTTCCATCAATACAGGGTAAAATATTTTGCCCCATAACACCCATTTTTCTTTTCATATACGACTTTAATAGCTCTTAATAAGTCATTTACCAAAATTTAAGCAGCTTCTTGATTTTTTTTCTTTCGATCTGTGATTTGAGGTATTTGCAGTGTTCAGGTTGCATTTCTGTAAATATTGACAATGCAATTTCAAATAGGAACTCCTTTTACGGCTAAAACTGTACCACTTTTACTATGATGTTTTGAAAAAAATCATATCCTAGAATGGAAAGTTCATATGCACTACATTTGTTTTCAAAGGTCAAAATATAGGGCTGTGCGGCATATTTTCAACGTTTATATGCCCCAAACTTCTTAGAGTTTAAACTCACACTAAATTTCTTAACTGTCCCTACCTTGACTGTAGGATTACCACAGATTTCAATATAAACAATATGCATATGTATATTTGCTGGTAACATTCCCAAGTTATATCTCTATGAGATGAAACATAGAGATCATAACTGGGAACCAGTATATAAACAAAATTAATTATCCATGAATATTCTACATCTCCCCAAAAGAGGCGTGGTTTGAGAAACAGCTGTATTTACAAAGTGCAACCTATACAAACATTCATTCCAATAGAAAACTCTCTAAAAGCGCTTTTTCTCACATTAATACTTATTTATCAGAATTATAGCCTTAAAGAAATCACTGCATAAACTCTAAGTTTTCTTTTACTGTACATTTTATACCCCCTCCCCTGTTTCAATTTTTTAAAGAATTTGAAAACAAGACTTTAATTATTGCCAGCTTACCCTATTTGCATGTTTTCTGACATGAAATGCCTAGAACCTGTTTAAAACTGTTCTGATAACATATTTAAAGCATTTCAGAAAACTGCAAATGTAATGTTTAGCAGTCAATCATTCCAACTTTCAAGATTATATAAAGTATCCTATCCTGCCTGTGTCTCCAGTCCACATTTTACTGTATGCCTATTTGTCAATGAGTGTTCAACAATTTCTGCCTCAAATGGTCAGTTTAGAATTCTTGTCACAACAGTATCATCTCTAACCACATATCTGACATAATTTAGCTAATATATGAGCTAGAAGTGTTAAAACAAAGCAATATTTGCAATAGTTGTATGTATGCAGATACCAGTCTGATCTATACATTCACTTAAAGTTTTATAGAAATGACTGCTAACATCTAATTTTTGCATATCTTCCAAGCACAGTTATTGTTTTCTATATAAAGACCTTTAAAATCATAAAATCATAGCATTTACAAGTTAAATTATTTGTTTTATGACCCAGGGGGTAGGCAATTTTCTCTGTTTTTTGCCCCTGGGGCCTCAAATTTCCTAAATTATTCTGCTGTCTCTAGCAATATGGAATATTTAGTACATATTCATGATAGAACACATTATTTTAAGTTTTGTTGAGATATTTTTTGTATTTCTAGCTTGTATTTTTTATGCCGCGGTGACAAAAAAGCAGATTTAGGCGTTACGGCTTACTTTTAGGTTATCGACAGGGCAAACACACCCCACCAATAATATTCAGGAAGGATCTATGAGTTTCAATGACTGCGAAGAGTAAATATAAGCACTTCTAAACAATTTAATTTACAAATATGCATATATTATGAATTTATTTTGCATTCAGGGCTTTAAGTAGACTATGCATACTGTAAACTGTGAATTTATGCTGAGTCATCATAGTTAAGGCCCAGGATTCTCTTAATCCTCATGAAATATTTATAAAACTTCACATTCGAGTTAATTTCTTTAAAATCTGTGACATAAACCAAATTTGGTTAAATTCTGTATGTTCTCTTTTTTCACCCAATATAGGTTGCATTTCTGTAAATATTGACAATGCAATTTCCCATAGGAACTCCTTTTACGGCTAAAACTGTACCACTTTTACTATGAAGTTTTGAAAAAAATCATATCCTAGAATGGAAAGTTCATATGCACTACATTTTTTTTCAAAGGTCAAAATATAGGGCTGTGCGGCATATTTTCAACGTTTATATGCCCCGAACTTCTTAGAGTTTAAACTCACACTAAATTTCTTAACTGTACCTACCTTGACTGTAGGATTACCACAGATTTCAATATAAACAATATGCACATGTATATTTACTGGTAACATTCCCAAGTTATGTCTCTATGAGATGAAATATAGAGATCATAACTGGGAACCAGTATATAAACAAAATTAATTATCCATGAATATTCTATATCTCCCCAAAAGAGGCGTGGTTTGAGAAACAGCTGTATTTACAAAGTGCAACCTATAGTGGTTTGCTAATGTGTATGTCATATTAATTTTTACCATTACTGATACATTGTATTTTGTTTGTTGTAGACTATTACAACACATCTACTTCATCATATACCAGAAGGATTTACAAATTTTGGTCCTCTTTATGGGAGATGGCTGTTTCCATTTGAAAGAGTAAACAGTTGGATAACCCAGTAGGCTTTACATAAAAACAAGATTGAATCCACAATCATGGAGACTTGTGCTGTAAGTATATGCCATGTTGGACGACTAAATAATTATATTTCAGTCCCTACACCAGATCATTATCCAAGCATTCTTTATTTGAACATGAAAATATAAAATCCACCTTGAAAAATTTATGTCACAAGATTTTCATGTCAATTTTTCTGTTTTAAGGATGTCAAATTAACAAGCTTTTTAAAAGACTATTATAAATTGAAAGTTTATGAATGAAGGAACTCAAAAACCAGAAAAAAATGAAGGGTCTTGTTTTCAAGATATAAGCCATTGAAAATTTGATGGGAAGTGATTCTCTCTAGATTGTTCATACATTTAACATTGGCATCCGTTTTCTTTCAAAAACTATAAAAAATAACAGATTTTATAAGATTTTTAAATAAGGCCTTTTAAACTATATGTTATAAAAAATATGAAAAGAAAATTAAGGGTTTGGAAGCAGAATGTTTCAATGGCACTACATCAGTAAAACCAAAGGATTCCGAATATCAGGCAAAGATTCAAAAACAATAGGAAAGAACATTCTTAAACTTGATTTGATGTCATGGTTATAGTAAAGAAGTAATTTTCCTACCCTTAAATGTACAGTCATAAAGCAATGGAAAACCATAACCTTTTCAAATTTTGTTTTGATGACAAAATAGGCGACAAGTTTGATTTTGACTGTTTTCACTTTTGTTTCTTATAGGGCAGGTTTTGGAAAACGATTATATGTATGTATAATCTTATCTTATATTTTATAACAGAAATCCAGTGGGCCTGTACAGTTCTTGCATGTTAAACATAAAATACAATATCCATTTTTTAAATTGTTTAGCATGGTAATTCTTTTTCTTTAGATTTACGATTGGTGTGTCTACATGATAATGCCTGGAAAGGTCAAACAAGATGATGTTGACAATGGTAAACTGGAGAGACTTCTTTTAGAAGATGAAAAAGATGAGAGTTGTAGTACAAATGGAAAAAAGTTCTTTATCGATGATAACATTTTGAAGGAAATGGCCAATATTTATGACTTTTGTTTGATTTCAAGAATGGAAAAGGAAAGCAAGGAACTTGTTTCATGCACAAGATCCTATGGAAACACTACTGATGGTAACACTGGCAGGAAAATTAACTTTTCATCATATTCCAATAACAAATCTTCAAATTCATACGTGTATGCTGTAGATCAACATTCAACTGATTCATTTGTTGACAGTATGATATTTGGATCAATTTGTAAGATTTTTGAGCATGTTTGGAGAGGACAAACCTACACCTGGGTTTTACTGGATACATTTGATGATATAAGATATGAAGATGGATTCTGGAGTGTGTTAGAGCGTAAAACCTCACAGATAGCTGTTATGTTGAAAGATGTCAGTGCTCCTCAGATTGTTGGGAGAGAAAATGATCGACTTTATTATGTCAGTACATCTATCTATCTTGTAAATGATCAGTTTTCTTTTCTGACAATGAAATCACTTAATCACTAGCCAGTCAACACTGAGGTTGTGAGTTCGAACCCCGCTCGTGCGGGTGCACTCGACTCCACTCTTAATTGACTAGGATTGTCAGTTTTCCTATCGAAGGTCGGTGGTTTTCTCCGGGCACTCCGGCTTCCTCCACCAATAAAAACTGGCCGCCACGAAATAGCCCAAAAGCGGTGCTTAAAAGTGGCGTTAAAACACCAAAAATCAATCAATCAATCAGAGATTTGTAACTATTTGTCAGTACAATCTATACATACAATATATATTTATATATATATCATGTATATAAATCTATTTTATTTTGAGTGTCACACATTGATTGATTGAACCTGTGCATAATTACAAATAAATTTAAGTGATCTCTTGAAAATGAAATTAATGCCCAGCCAAACACAGTAAAAGGATTAGTATAAAACTTTGCATACAAATAAGCTAACTTGAACTTATTTTAAGTGAATAAGGTCGTAACATCTTTATTTCTTGTGCATGAAACATATAATTATGTCATTTGTAACAAACATTCTTATTATGTATTTAAAACATTTTCAAACTCTAGCTCATGTATATGTATATATTTAAGTGTTTATACTCAACAACAAAATCACACACTTATTATTTTCTATGAAGTTATTTTTTTAATTGCAATAAAAAATTTAAAAATTTAAAGATATATAACTAGTTAATATTTTGACACAATATATTTTGAAGTTCAACTAATTTGTAAGGAAAAAAGTGGTGTTTTTTTTTGTATTGCTGAGTTTATGAAAGTGTATCATATGATCATTGATAATAATTATTTCTTAATTTGCCAGGGTATTTTTACATGTGACAGCGCTAGTTTATACATTTGATCTTGCCTTGCTTGAATTACTTTCAGATGTGTAACTGTTATATTTTGTTCAAAAAGTGTAGTGAATTTCAGAGTATATCTCCTTAGCCGGAAGTGATGTGTTCCAATTCGGGGCTTCCTGTTCTAACCCTTGATCTATGACGGATGTGTGTTATACAGTCTTACACGAAGTATAAATATTTACTAGAAGCCACGCTAATCTGACAGTTACTATTGGTAAGTTATTAGCATGCCCACACAAACACTTCAATAGTATGAATAAAAATATTCTTGCACACAAATTTGTCTTTCTTCCCTAGCTAAAACACGTAACAAGTAAAAAAACAAGTTATATTGGCTTCAGTTACATATCAATGTTTTCAGTCACTCGTAAGTATACCTGCACATTTGTTGGGTGTTAAATTGTTTCTGTTTTCCAATCTACATGAAGATATACTCTGGACATGTAATCAAATGACAGAACAAGCATAAAGATGTAAACCAAAAATAAATTTTCATAAGAAAACAGTTAATGATACCACATGTGCTAATATGAATAAACAGAACAAATACAGTATAGGGTCGTCATGACATATTGTTTTGGTGGTTTGTCATTCAGTGCCAAACAGTTGGAAAGTAGTCTGATTTTTTTCTTATATGACAGCAGTATAATGTCTACAGCAGTTGATATTTTCTATAGACCTATCATTGGTTAAATTGGGCAATATGGATACTTTAATAGATTTCAGTACGCCATGTGTGCAGGGTTTAGCTGTAACTAATGTTTTAACTCTCAGAATGTGAGAAATAATTATCTGCAACTGTTTTTATAGTTAAAACAGTTGTCTTTGCACAAAAAGTAGTTGAAAGAGACTCAAGCTTATCTTCACCCGAGAAGGAAGGCATGATTTTTAATGTTTGCATAAGAATTTGCACCTTATCAGAACAATGCTAATGATATTCAATTAAGCGTTAAAAAATAGTCACAATATGTATATTCATAGTTTTCCAAAAATAATAGGATATGCTTTGGAAGGATGGACTTTCAAATAACCGTTATCAACAAGTAAACACATACAAATAAGACAACATCTTTAAGCTGTTATTTTTAACAAGAATCAATAACATGTTGCGAAAACATTGCCACTGGACGTTAGGAAAACAATCAATAAATCAATACGAAATTCATAATAAAATATGGAGTATATGCACATTGAGTATACACCTAATTAAACATACAAATATCTCATGGTAAAAAAAATGCTATAATTCAATGTTTCCAACATGAAATGTTTTATCTAAATAAAAGGAGATGTGATATGATTGCCATTGAAATTCATTTTAAAAGTGCATAGCATATGTTTAAACAGAAATGTAGGTGTTCAGTAAGATATGTGTACTGGTATCTTCATTGCTGTTCTCTTTATAAGATGTTATATCGAAAAATGAATTGCTATTTAATTACAACTGTTTATCATTATTTTCAGTTCTTTCAAATATTTTCAATCATTGAATTCTGTCCAGACAATAGCCGTTTGTTTGTCAGGAAATTAAACAGTTAAGTTGTCTTTTAAAATAAATTACACAAGCAATTAACTTGAAATATGTTTCACTTGTGAAACTAATGATTAAGTTGGATAATGGCTTTATTGTTTTTGATTTAATTTTAATGAGAATAAACATCAAAAGCTACCTGTAAAGAGTCAAAACAACAAACATGTTAATTTTTTAATTGCTCTACATGTAAATTATTAATCAAAGGAAAAATTCGCGATTTTTTACTTTTCATCTTATTATGTTCATAATACCATAAAAACATATTCACCAAGTTTTATCTGGATATGACTGACTGACTTCTGTGACGTAGTTTAAGTATAATTGCATGCCGGGAGTGGATTTAGTCTCATGTTAAGTCTTGTTCGTTGATCATCTAATAACGCGATTTAAAGCGCATCGACGACTATTTTGCGTATCTGTTAACCAACTAATAATTAAGTGAGTAAAGTGATCAGCCATGCAACTTTTAAATCAAAATGTACGATTTATATTTTAGGGATTTCTGATATGATTATTATAATAAAAGTAAATCATACAATAGAATATTTTATGAATTTTTTTCTCCGACGGATATGTTTAACAAACATTTATAACTGATAGTGTAATAAAAATGCATGTTTGTATTCTCACCTTTTACTTTACTTCAGTCAAAGATTTGTCTTACTATAAAAATCCTTGCTTCAGTCTAGCAAACATTTCCCGTTAGTACTGTGTAAATACAATGTGTATTATAATGACACTACCTGGTAAAGGCGTGGTTAAATTCACGATAATTAAAAGATTAGCATTATGTAATTTTAATCTATTGATCTTCACTAGAGTGTTGTTTGGCCTCAAGGGTTCACCGTTTCAGGTGTGAAAAACATTTTTAAAAAATGATAAAAGAGAAGTGTGCGGGTTTTGAGACAGAAAAAAAAAATATTTTGGGAGGAATATGGTGGCAAAATACCTGAATCGCCGTTATATATATTTTTAATATTTTGTGTTAGCTCATTTTTTAAATAAATAGGTGAGTATTTTGTTGTAACATCGAAATTCTGAATTACTTTCAATTAAATAATTCTATAAATGAAAATGGCCCACGAAAACGAGCGCATAAACCAAAACCTGTACTATTTTAAAGTATCATCGGTAACCTTGAATATTTAAATGTGCAGAGAAAACTATATCAGTTACATTAATATAGTTTGGTCCGTCCAAATTGATTTACATTCACCTAATCGGGAATGCCCTCATTAAAATATTTTAAATCTCACAACGTATAAATACTTTAGCTATTTGACCAACGATGTCTAAAAAAAATAAACAGAATCAATCTTACGTCAACATTCTTTTTTTGAATGGAGACAGACCGGCGGAATAAATTTCAATGTGCTTTATATCTTGTACCTTTGCAAGTCTTATTGTTCAGTCATAAACCCTGACTTGATTTTTTTTCTCAATTTAAATCACTGAACTAAATAAAAAAAAGAAAACTACGTCCAAGAACAGAATTCTTCTTGTAAATTCATAAATACAACGTTCTTATTTTGTAACTTTCGATGGACTTGACCTCCAACCCCACACCCCCCAAACCGGGGAACAATATATCTAACAATGTATATTGCAAATAAAAAAAAAGAAAAAAGAAAGAGATGAACGGTAAGTCACATCAGATTCAGATATTTATATAGTTGATTGCCGTTAACTAGAGATGCATACATGTATCTGCGTTAACTTATAAAAATAACAGAAAAATATTAACTTGAAATAGATTGATGGTGAATACTATGCAACTGCGGCACCCCTATTTATCACAGCGTACATGCATGTATTTTAATGACTGTCCGTTATTTAGATTAAGGTGACAATTGTACGTAAAATCCTATAGTAGGTGAGACTTTTTCTACCAGATATGCGACTTTTCGTATTTATATTTTCTCTTATATTACTCTCATTTAATATCTTATGCATAAGTGCAATATTGGGAATGATTTATTCCCCCACAAGCTAACTAAATAAATTAATCAACCCCCTAGCTGATCAGACTAATACAACTATACTATCAGTCTATCCGGAGTGAAGTTTCTTTATTTCTTCAAATACAGGTTTTTTGGGGATCATTAGTGTACGTCCAGTGGCATATATATAACATGCATGTCGGAACAGGAAAATTGACATAAGGTACTAATAGAACCATGTTCACATTATTATACATTATACCCAACAACTGTGATGATGACGAATTTCTTAAACTGTTCGAGAACAATCTAATTGAAATATAAATCTGTGATTTTACTATGTCCATAACTTCGATGAACGATAGCAAGTTAGATATCGACCTGTATTTAATTCAGATTGGTTCTGGATGTTTCTCTCTTATATTCAATATACATGTTTATATTTTAAATTGCGGCTATCAATAGTTCCGTAACTTTCTATCTAGGCGTAAAAACCAATGATCGACAAGTGCGTACATTTTTGTTAAATCAATAGTTGTATGTTTCAAAATGTCCATTATTATTGACAACGAGTATATACTTATATTTTCCCCAATTTACCCTTGGAAAATATGTAAATAGATTTTTATTTTATCAAATCTTTTTTTGGAATTATTTAGATTTTCATAAATACCATTCTTTACAATAGAAATGTTATTTGTAAACAAGCGTATGAGTTTAGTAATGACTATAGTATATCACTATCGGACACGCAAGACAAAGATGTATATTACACCTGATAGTTTTAAAATGGAAGGTTACAAGTTATCGGCCGTGTACACTGATCAATACCCTCAGAAGTGAAGCGATGCATGAACTTGCATTTTGTAATTGTGTAATAAGAATTTTTTAGCCCGACAGGAAATCGCTTGAATACCTGGACGTGTCACCTCACAATACCTCTGGGAATAATTCCTTTAGCCATTCTGGTGATCAGATAAGGGAAGGTTCGAATTTAAAAAAATAAGTTTATTACATAAAACTAAAAGAATTATGAACAAATTAGATTTTCGAAAACAATCTTACATGGAACACTTATTTTGTATTTCAACTTTGACTTTTTAACTAATTCCCATTTAAATTTCTTGTTTCAAAAACGACAGACCATAGTTATTTAAAAAAAAAAACATTTTCCGTATCAAGTAAGTTAGGAAAGATTGCACAACCATATCTATTATAATCATTTTTGTGACCCGGTTAACTGTTTGTGCTTTCCTTGTCGAATAAAACAACCGTACGCTTGACAAGATATCGACACTCAATTACGACTACGTTAGGTTACTGCTGGTTTTGGTCCTTTGTGGTTTATAGATATCAAGCGGTTTCGTAAACCGGGAAGATGACAAAATGACCGCATGCAGAGAATTGATTCTCTCAATTTAAAATCGATGGTGATCTCTTATCTAGCAGAATGAAACTTGAATATTTATGAATTTGTGCTTTTTTATACATAATGAACATAATATCAATTTTTCCTTTTTTTGCGAAGTTTCCCTTTAATTTAATCGTAAAGAAAAACAAAGCAAACAATTTACCTATATATTTTAACTGCTTTTTATTTTTTATTTAACGATGTACTGATCAGAATACAAATTTTGAAAATTATTAAAAACGCAATAAAAGGTAAAGCTATTTTACACCAGTTTTATATCAATCAAAATGAATTAAATTAATTCTTATAATATACCGATTTATAAATGAAACCGGACAGCTTAAGAAAATTCAATGATAAGATTTCTTTAGTTTATAAAAATATTGACCTTTTATGAACGACATAAAAACATGTACGTGAAAAAAAAAAAAAAAACAACAAAAAAACAACAACAAAAAACATGCCAATTATATTATAGGCCAAACCATTGACTTCGATGGAGAGTTGTCTCATTGGCATTCATACCACTTATCTAAATACCAGTAATTTTAGAGATATCTTAGTAAACTTAAGTTTCAATTATATATTATATGGTGTACTCACATGAAGCAAAGAATGGGCAACATTGCTCCTGGTGAAGTAACTGTCGGAACTGTATCCGTAGCTAATGCCTGTATCTGTTTGTGTTGAAATTGTCGCTGTAGGGACAGGTTTCCAACAGCTGCATGCCTCGTTGTGGGCGATCAGTTTGGCACAACATATACATCCAATAGTACATATAGGGCGATTAAAATGAGTTGGTTGAGAACCGGGTTGACTGAGGCTAGTATCCATGATTAATGAAATAATCACGATTAAAAATTAATGTTTATAAATAAGGGGGGCTTGGGTCAGGGAAGCCATACCTCTGTTTGAGTGCATGGCAAGCCAAGGGGTGCAGGGTATTGTCATAAATTCTCTGGAATTATCACACACTACCTGTCAGCAGATGTCAACCCTAATTAATAAACTTTGTGTTGTTGTAACTATTTCCTTGTGTTTGTGCGCATATTTAATCAGATATTCTAAAAAATACTTGAATGAACGAATGAACTTTATTCTCATAAAACTACATTTCATAGTTACAGAAAAATATATATTTGCAATGACAAATATCTATATAGAGAACATGCACATGGATGAAAAACTTAACTTAACTTGTAGGACCGATTTACCTGTATTATTTTGTAGAAACTTAGATAATTTTTATATAAAATGTTGATAGTATTGTCTCAATTCAGAGTCTGAACTTAATAAACCATTAATTTTGTATGATTATAGAATAGAATATAATAGTGTGTCTTTTGATATAAAATTTACTGCAATATTCCAGTAAAATGTCTGTCTCTATACATCCAATGCTTTACAAGTCATGATATAATGATATTCGTCACCGATATCACTTGAGCCGCAGTGATGACAAAGTCTGTCTTAAACAGGTTTTATTGTTCTAATTTTATGTAATTATAATGAGAAAGTATCCTCGGAACTAATCAAGGGTAAAGTGCAACACAAACCACTAAATCGGCTAATGAATATGTTTTCTTCCTCGTTTTATATGATATGCATGGTAACTGCAGTTTATCACCATGATATGCATTTAATATTTGCCACTAGAAGTTAAACACCATCCAATTCATCCATATTCTATATAATGTACTTTCAATTAGTCGTTAACGGTGCATGATTTTATTTAACCGTAGTTTTAATAAACATATGTTCTTTATATTTTCATTATGCGAAAGATTGAAACTGTCTTAGCAATTGACCACATAGGTACTTATTAAATAATAATTTATTTGTGTATATATTGTGGTTTTTAGGATCAGTGTCTTAAAAAGTTGTTTGTTTGTTTGGTATTTTTTTGGCTGGATATTGATTGTAATTTTTGTGTATGTAAATATAATGTGAATGTCTTGCTTCAATCAATATGTGACACTACAATAAACAAATGCTATTCTTATTACAAAGACGTTGGTACCGGCACGTCTAATAACCGCACAGGACCTCCTGAGTGCACTCAGGACATAAAATGTGCACCCAGGACATTTAATAGATGTATTAGTGAGCGTTTAGGGTATGCATTCGACATATAAGTTAATTTTTAATCTTATGTTTTTTGTTTTGATAAAATCAATTTAATATTTTAGAAGTTATTTAAGTTTTTATTGGCACGCGCCCGTTATTTGGGATTAGTTATGCACGTCCGGCGATCATATTCAATACCAATTATCGTGTTGATTAGGTCGTTTGATCTTTAATAATTAGAAAAGAGGGACGAAAGATACCAGAGGGACAGTCAAACTCATAGAATCTAGATCTTATTCTAGGTGTGTCACCGTGATTAGTGATGGTATTAAACACATACAAGTTAACTCGGTTAACAAACAAAAATGGTTCCTTTCAAAATAATAAACATATATTGTTTTTGCAAAAAATGTTAAATAAACTTTTCGTTTTGTTTCAACCTTGTAATAATTGAAGCCCATTGAGAAATCTTCACAAATCCATTCGATTTATTTCAATAAAAAAACTATGAAAAACATTATAGATCGAAATCATTACAAAAACCCCGTTTTAACAGCGTTTGTCTCCGAACATTCTAAAACGTAATGACACTCGTCCTCAATACCATCTTTGAAGATCATATTCCGTAATGACCGGAATTTTATTCGATGTCTATAAAAATATAAGGCAAAAGTTTTTGTTAATATTTCGTTAGATGGCTAGTAGAAATCATTGAAATTTATAACAATTAAAGAATAGTGTTCATACAACCTAGCACACAAAAGGTCTCTTTATGTCTTATCCGTTGCTGCATACTTACGACGCTAAAAACGACGATTTTCAAGTAAAATGTCCAAATATATTTGTCAAATACGTGAGAAAATACGTAACCCTAGGACATAAAAACTTCTATTTTGTGTATTTTGATTAAATTCAAGATAAAATAAACACCTGAACAAGCATGTAATAAAATAGTTTATTTAAAAATGTGTGTAATTTGTGTATTGGTCGACTTCGTTCTCTAGTTCTCGTGTGTGTGTTTTTTTTTTTTTTTGTACAGATAAATGAAGAATGAGTACAATATATCTGATTTTGTAACAAATACAATTTGGTCCCAAATAAAAGCTTAAAACCAATCAAACGAATTCTAGTAATCTCCATGCCGTATGAAATAAGCCCTTGGGGAAAAGCAGTTTAATATGGGGATAAGTATGACAAGTATGTATATTCCCGACTAATAATGACACTTACCAAATTCGTTTATTATGTGTACATGAATGTATATTGTATAACCATTACATCTGGTTATAACTGTATAATTCACATTTTGTATTTATTTACACGTACGTTGTGAGGTTAATTTAGATAATCAAATAAAGAAATAAAGTTTGACGAATACATGACAAATAATTGTACATAACGTATTTGTTGGTAAGATTAATATGTAGGCTCTTTCTGTCAGTAAACGAGTCTAAATAGAAGACAGATAATACAAAACTGCCTGTATGAGTAATAACACGGGCTCCGCTTGTAAAAACTGTGTGATAGTGGTCTTAGTTCGTAACATAAGTCCATGTTGGTAGTCGGGGACTGTTTTACACCGGGAACGGTGAAATCGATGACATCAAAAACCTGAGATTTTAAAAAACTTGGAACAAATATATGAATTAGCCCTGCAATCAGCCAATTATTGTACAACTAAATAAAGTCTTTGACTTTTTGACTTATAATGGTTTACTTTAACAAATTATGACTTGGATGGAGAGTTGTCTCATTGGCACTCGTACCACATCTTCTTATATCTATCTATACTGTTACTTCGGGAATTGCTTCCATATTGAGCAAACGGCAGTGTGAGTATTTTGTGTGTGTTTGTGACAAATGGTTCGATGGCATACTTATCAGCCTTTGGTAGTTCTTAGAGTATAATGCAGGATATAATCTTCCATATTTCTTTCTTTGTATTTTATGCATCAAATAAAAGGTAGTACATGTTTGAAAATTTAGGTGATGAATTTTAAGGTAAAGTAGTGATTTAGTCCAGATGAAAAAGGTAAAACACTTGTTTGACTGAAGCTTTCAAACTAAATTGTAGACCCCAACCCGCAACATAGAATAGTTCACATTTTGAGTTAGAGCTGTTAGACTGTTCTATAATTTGATATAATTTGTCTCAAAAGTAGCACACTGCACTGTGAACATCTTTTTTGAGATAGAGCACGTGCGATTTTATTATTTAAAAGAAATGCAATACGAAATAACTCAGATCAGTTCATTTTGTACTCGCTACACAAAAGGAGAAAAGCTTGGTGCGCCTCTCTTTTTGTCCAGTTACCAAAGTTCGTAAAATAAAAATTATATTTTCAGACAATGTACATATATTGTATATGTTATTCCAACACTTATATTTTTCTTATTCTTTTAATTGTGTGGCTCTTTAATGACCACTTTTATATAAAGCCTGGATTTTCATCCTCTATTCTTAAGTATGTTTGAATTTCTACGTAGATCACACTAAATAAAAGTTGTGTGTTAAACATCAATGACAAAGCAACCAATCCACACAAAAAAAAAGACATCTAGAGGACACATATAGATCTTTCGTCTGGCAGCACGTATAAACTACAGTTATCGTAAATTATATAAAAGTACAAAATAAATCGAAATATAAAAAATAAACATTAAAAAAAAATTTAAAGACAAAACAGAGAAAAGAACTGATAGGTCCGGGGGATCCATGCGTCTAGCTCCCGTTATGTTTCGATTTATTCAAAATTCATGTTAATTACATTTAAGTTACTTATAAATATTATACCACATGAAAACTACACTGGTGGGTTCCATGTCATTGTATAATGACAATACCTTACTTTCATTTAAAAAAATGAAATCATCCCGTAAACCCACAATTCACAACTTATAGTATATATATATATAGTTGTGAAATACAAAATGTATATATAGTGATACAATTTTGCTAAATAAATAGAATACAAATACACACCTCTTTACATGACTGACACAATCTAAAGGAATACTCTCAAAACTATATAAGTAGAGAAGCGAAAAGTTTCTGTTGAAGGCATACTAAACAAACTTCCGAACTGTACACGTTTTTCTTAATGGTTTGCCAGCGCTCAAATGTTTTGCATTATCTTTTGGTATAGTGTTGAGAAAGAAGTCACTATATATATAATATCGTAAGAACCTGAAACTACACATACTGAGCTATAATAGATTCAGATTCAAAATTTTATTGAATATAAAACATAGCATATATTAAAACTGACGGTCAAACATCAACAGCTTAAATACTAATACGTAAATTCATTAATTCTTTTTAACTTTTAGCCTTACGGCACCTTTCTATTAAGAATCATGAGTGTAATTGTAAAATAGTCATGTACTTTCATACGTTATGGATAATTAATTTTGTTACCTGTTGACACGGTTGATTACTGTAGCACGTGCCATTGAACTCAATCATTATAACTAAAACGGAAAATTTTAAATTTACGCCATAAGTACTATATATATGGGTACGAAAATAAATATTAGGATACATTGTTTTAATGAAAATCTTTATACGATGGTACTTTATTTATAGTTATAACACTGTTTCGACACAAGACTGAATGCAGTTTCAGGAGCTTAATGTACTATGGCGACCTTGGTGGTGTTTAGACGCACCACTGTGTAAAGTAAATTATTGTTTAATAATATATTGTACAGTACAAAGATATGGAAATAGAAGCTTTTCCAAGTTTAATAGAGTAACTCGCACGAAAATAAAAAAAATCAGCTCCAACGGTAATAGTAAACTAGGACATATCAACAGAAAACGAATTAAAGCATCTGACATAAAAAAATACGCATGTGTTAATTTCCCTCTGCTTCATTTCAGTGGATTGTCTCACTGGCAATTATACCACATCTCCTTATTTTTTTCGGTTACGTTTAAGATTTGCCATTAGTAATTTTCAAATACGAAAAACATTTTTATACCGGGTTCACAACATTTTAAGGTTAAATGTATAGCAAACATTTTTGTGAGTATACAATTAACACACGTTCTTGCATTTAATAAGTAAATAAATAAATAAACTAACATTTATTAAAAAAATAAGCAACATATATAGACGAATAATTTATTAGTTCCTCAACAAAACAACAACAGAAATAAAGAATCAACAGAGGATTTAATCTTTAATTATTTTTATTTATTCGAGAGATACATGTACATTTTAAATTCTAATACAAATATATATTAATCTTAAATGCATTATCAAGCAGAAGGGGCGTAACTCGTAGTATCATACGGCATACTGAACGAATCTAAACATGGTCTGACAATTTTGAACGTTAATTTTGGGATTTGGTCTGATTTGGTCTGACACCGTCGTAATGAATCTTAACAGCTTGCTAGAAGATTCAGTCTTGTTTATCTTGACATACCTTAACGGACTGATTTACCTGATGGGACTATCGATCGGAACGGCGTCTGAAAGTCTGAAAATGTCTTGGGTTTTTCTCTAGCGGTAAATCCAGTCGATTTAGACTTGATCAGACCAAAATGACCGTTTCAGGCTGAAATCGTGCTACTAGTGGAGTGGTGCACAAATGGTTCCCATAGGAATGCCGACTACCTCCTCGAAAATTCTACCTCCAAATTAAACCAATGTGTCAATAAGAAACTCCAGCATACTGATCACTTGCTCTTCGGTGTAGCATTTTTTAACTTTGGGCTTATTGTTAACAAAATATGTAGAATTATATCTTATAACAATAAATTTGTAGCGCATGGTACATGTACAATTTTTATGGAAGAAATCAATAAGGATTATTTCTTTAAGACAGGTTTTTTATTTTTTTATGTGGAGTAGTGTTGTAAAGGATGGAAAAAATGAAGATTTTGAAAGAATGTATTTAAAAAAATGACCGTAATTTTAAATTTTCAAGAAGTTTTAAAGAATCCACATATGGTTAATGCCACTACTCAAAGTGACCAATGTCACAGTATTTCTGTAATCCCTCTTTTACAGCGGACTTTTAAATATTCTAATGGGCAATTCATGTGTACCATTGTCTGATCGCAGCCTTATGAAGTTTCGATATCATATACAAACAAGATTTGTTATTCATTGCAATATTAAATGAGGACACGAAGGACTTGTGGTTTGCAAAGATCTCATCTTTATCAAAGGGTACGTTACATGGGATTACCCAAGTGTTAATTTATTCGTAATTCTTTGATAAGACACTCGTAGGAATAGGATTTACATACAAAAACAATATTGTTTGAAGCTTTATCAGGAGGAACAGTAACATACGTGTCGTGAGGAGACTTTCCATAGCCTCTTTGTCTCCGAATACGGACTTAAGTTGAACATTTACACAGTTTTTCAACTTATGGATTCTTCGATTTATCAAGGACCTAATTGTTTTAACCCATTCCGACAGATAGTCTAGCTCAAATTTTTCTCGTTTTGCCCATGCTCTTGCGTAATCCTGAACGGAATCCATTATTATTTCAAATTTATGATTCTAAATTGATGTATTATGGCTGTCTAAATTTGGGACCATGAGATATCACTTCCTGTTGAATTATATCTAGATCACCAGTAATTACATCGTCAGATAATTATATAGAGAGTGGGGAGAGTCAAATGTAAGAGGATTTTTCAAGTGTTCTTCTCAAACAAGATCTTGTAGTTCTTGTTTATAGTTAAATATTTTAAGTGCAATTGTTACTGTTGGGGACAATAGAAACAGAAGAATGTTGCTGATGTTGGTATCATCGATTACTGTATTTGAAAGCTGAATTGGAAGGATTTTCCTATTTTCATCGTACAATAGTTCTTATCTTACTAGTTTCAATAGACGGAAAACAGCTGCATCAAAAATTAAACTTACTAGTCTGTATATTTGGGAAAACATATCTTTACATCCTTTGGCAAGGGTATAATCTCATACATTTTAAAAAGGTTATAGACAGTGACAATAGAATGGTTCGAATGTAATGTAACCCAAGCGGATCCTGGAGATGTGAAAAAAAAGGTCACCAAAGCTCACAGGGAATGATCAAGACATGCAAGATTTGGAAGACTTTTTTACTTTAGGACGATTGTAATGTTATTGACCATGACTACACTTGGGTCTTAAGGTAGTGTAGAACAAACTCATTACATTTACATTACTGCAGGCTGGACTAAACAACTTTCTTAACCTTTGATGTTATCATATTATAACCATATGACATTGCAGTACCTTATTCCCTTCTCCAGAAATTCTATCTGTTCGGAAAGGAATACTATCAATATTATCAGATTGCATTTTTTGATACATTTGTAATGTGTATTTCCTTCTGAAAAATATTGGCAACACCCTTCTACTAAAATAAAGGTGTTATAAAAAGATGTATATATGCCAGTAACACATGCGAAGAAAAAAAAAATATATTGTTGTCGTTGCATGTGGCCAATTTCATTTGAAACTTTTTTTTAAAATTTATGCAATAATTAGCCAGCGTTGTTATTTTCTTTATTAGAGTGCATAATTATGACGTCATAACGATATCACAAAAGTTATAATGAGCCAAAGTTTGTTGAATTTTTTTTGTTATATATCTTTAGATATTTTATCATCATTTGTTTTTAATTTTTATAACTAAAGTAATTTTCATTCAATTTTAGGGCCAATGTGAACCAACATCAGCAACGTTCTTCTGTTTCTATTGTCCCCAACAGTAACAATTGCACCTAAAATATTTCCTTTATTTGGAAATACAGACTGATAAAAAAGGTCTCTGGGTTTCATTCTTTACTTAAATCTTTTGAAGTTGGTAATAATTTGAATATTCAAGTCTAGAATTGTTCTATCTAATCACCTGACCAATTTTGTAATTTCCACCTGCAACATCATTTCGACATAGTTCCATTAGCATGAATGTCCACCGCATGAAAATGTACGGAGAAAATGATATACAAGGTCGAAATGCGTCGACCTATTTTAATTTATTGATATCAATTTTATTACTATTGGGGATGCTATGATTAATAAGTATGACGCACTTGTTGTTAACAGTTTAATATCAAAATTTTAAATTCGGTTGAATCGATTTAAAACAAAAAATTAATCTGTAACAAAATACTGACGGAGGCGGAGTTTCAACGATTGACATTGTTCAATTTTCCTGTGGTTTTTCAATTGCCTATAAAATAAATGTTTATATCATGTAAAGTTGCATAGTGTTAATCAATCTTACTTTTGATTAATATACTATCCAACAATGTTTTTGCTGAGGCTTGGTGTCATCTTGGTATTAGGTATGTATGCATACTCATTTTACAAGTTTTGTATTAACTATATGCTGTCTTTGGGATATTTCAAACATATTCCAAAGTAACGTGTAGCTTAATACAGGAATTAAAAGTAGGTAAGAATATAAATTGGAAAATGATGAAATCACTCATTATCTTATATAAAATATATATACATACATATGTTCCGTGCACAAAATCTTGGATTAAATTCAACAGTAGTTTATCCATTTTCAAATGTCGTAAATCAATTTAGAAAATAGATGTCAACATAAAAAATAGTTTATCGAACGCAATCTAAAATGCTTGTGAATATAACAGTTTCATTTATTCAGAACTTTATTGATAATATTTTTTTGGCATATTACTTTATTTGTAAATAATAATTAATCAGCCCTGATAAATAATGTGATGACACATGACTTTCATATTCTCATATTCAGTTAAGTGATTGACATGTTCTATCTTATATTTATGAACCTCCGATAAATGCTGATATTGATTTGGTTGTTATATAAGAGAACAAATGTTGCATTAAAGTCTTTTGAACAAACTGTGACAACGTTGGGGTAAACTCGTATCAAATATCCTAATGTCTTGTCAATTCTTGCGTGGTGCTTATTAGAAGCGACATCGGATCTTCTGAAGTCACTAGCATAATGATATAATGTAGCAATTGAAATGTTCCGTTTCGAAACAGACTGAATTAGTTTTCGACAAGAAGTAACGCATATCAGACATATCCAATGCAAGAGGACGAAGTTTTTAAAGTCGCTCTATTTGAAGTTTATCGGACATTTACAAAACAGAATTTACAATCAAACCCACTCACAACTGTTTTAATTTACAGGCTTAGGTTTGGAAGCCATGCACGAAGGTATAGCCAAACGACAAGCAGATCAATATCCAAGAAAAGCCAGACCAGCTGATAAACGGCCTTGCCCCGCTGGAATGCGTGATGATGGTACAAGTTGTTGGAAAGATTCATATGGAAGAGGTGCAGGTCGTATTCCGGATAAAGCAAATTGTCCTTCTAACCAACGTGACGACGGGACAAGTTGTTGGTTAGATAGCTATGGAAGAGGTGCGGGTAGAGCGCCTGATAAAACACCATGTCCATCTGGACTTCGAGACGATGGTACCAGTTGTTGGAGCGATGCACATATATTTGGAAAGGGATGTTGTTGCACATTATGGGGATGCTGTAACAACTGTCCGGGTCGTTATCATGACGATGGATGCACGTGCAGAAAAACAAATGTAGGCATAAAAGTGTCACTCTTCCAGCGACAAAGGTGTAGATCAAACGAAGAGATGTATGGACGTCTTTGCTACCCAAAATGCAAAGGTGGATACCATGCAAGTGGATGCTGTATATGTACACCAACTGGTGGCCCAGGTATACGGAAAACTCTTGCACAAAGGCAAAGTTGTCGTAATAACGAAGAAAGACTCGCCGAACTGTGTTACCCTAAATGTAGAGATGGTTATAAACCTGTAGGATGCTGTGTTTGCGAACCAAATGACGGGCCTGGTATAAAGGTCACACTATTCCAGAGACAGTATTGCAAAAATAAGGAAATCAAACTGCAAGGCGTTTGTTGGGAGACATGTCAAAGTGGCTACTACAGTGATAATGATAATGGAGGCGTTTGTAAGAAAATTTAAAGAAAACTAATGACCAGACAATAAAAACCGAAGTTGTCATATTATTATTTACTATCTTCATCTCTGTTTGATCATAAAATAAACTTTTTTGCACTGAATGTTTATCTATTTTATTTTCCATACGATTATCTATATGAATAAATGATGTGGGAAAACGGCAACGAAACGACAAAACAAACCATAATATATCTAAAGGGTAATAGACAATATTAAACTAACTTACTTTAAACCTTTCTCTTAATCCTTTGATAGATACAAATATTTGGCTGATAAAAGTAAAAAGATTTAGTATGATTGCCAATGAGACAACTATTCACCAAAGTTCAAATGAAGTGGACGTAAGCAATTATGAGCAACCGTGCGGCCTTCAAAAATGAGAATAACCCATACTATATAGTCGGCTATAGAAAGCCCCGACATGAAAAATATGAAACAATTCAATTGTGAAAACTAACGGTCTAATTTATTACAAAACAGTTTACGAAAACAAATACTAGTATCACAGACATGAACCAATGACAACCACTGAGCTACAGGCTCCTGACTTGGGACAGTATAAATAAGAAAACGTGGTATGAGTGCCAATGAGACAACTCTCTATCCAAGTCACAATGTATAAATAGTTAACAATTATAGGTTAAAATACGGCCTTCAACACTGAGCATTGGCTCAAAGCGAACAGCAAGCTATACATTGCCCCAAAGTGACTAGTGTAAAACAATTAAAACAGGAAAACTAACGGTCTAATCTTTATAAAAAACGAGAAACGAGAACACCTATGAACCACACAAATAAACGACAACCACTGAACAACAGGTTCCTGACTAAGGACAGGTGCATAAAAATGCAGCGGGTTTAAAGATTTTAACAGGTGCCAACTTTCGCCCTAATCTAAGACATTATTGTAAAATTACGACATAAAAAGACACACTCTACTCTTAAGCCTCCCTAAACCTGGGACAGTGGTGTAACAGCAAAAAATAAGAACATACTTGAAAAATTAGTTGAAAAAAGCTTAACTCATTAGATCGATACAAAGCAGAAAAAAACATTAAACAAAAAACACGTGGCAGGGTATTTAGTAATTCCTCATTCATTCCTAACAACTGGCCGACCGTACACGACCCTCATGGGTAACCAAAGTCGTTAAAAACCCAATCATCATCATCCTAACAGCAACTCTGAGAGTACTCGCACATACTGACAGCTAGTTTAAAGCCAATAACAACTAGTAAAAAAATCATGTATCTAAGACTAAAATATCAATCAGCCTAAGGCTTCTTGAAAGGGTCAGAAATCCTTTAGCTCATTGTACATTGTACATGAATACGTTGAATACGTTGCTTTTACTGAGACTTACAGTTTACCAGAGGAGGTATCGGTCCGGGTTGATAATAACATAGAATCACATTGAAAATACCAGGCTTATAATTTAGTATGCCAGACTTGCGTTTTGTCTACATGAGATTTATCAAAATTCATTAGTCATGTGGTTTGTTGCTGTATATAATATTTGGTTTTCTTTTTGTTTTCTAAAAAATCAGACCGGTAGTTTTCTCGTTTGGATTCTTATATTAACTTTTGTCATTTCGGGGACTTTTACAGATTGCTCATTGTTGAAGGTCGCATTTGATCTTTAACTTCTACGTCACTAGGTATCTTGTTGTGAGTTGTCTTATTGGCAATCATGCCATATCATCTTATTTTTATATTGCCTTTTCATAAAATAATCAAAATCTAAGTTAAATCCATTAGTTCTGTCTTTACTCATTGCACTTAGATCTTTATAAACTAGCAGTAACGAAAGAAGAGGAACTTCCCATTTTAGAACTATGAAGTATTTAGTTACATATGTGTGTAATGTGTTACGTATTTGTTCTATGTTTCTTCTTTTATTCAAATGTATTTATATGCATATTATTTTCATATGATGAAGACTTAATCTTTCAATCAGTTAAATTGAGGTCTAGAGCTAGCATGCCACTAACTGCTTTAGTCCTTTGTTAATTTACGTATTATTGTCATTTTGCTTAGTTTCTTCTGTTACCTATTCTAACATCGGACTCGGACTTCTTTTAAACAGAGTTTTACTGTGCGTATTGCTGTGTGATTGTTTATTCTACATTGCCTAGAGGTATAGGGAGAGGATTTTTTTTTTTAATTTTGGTTCATTTATATTTTTCGGAATTTAGTGTGAGGTCCATTTTAGCTGAATTAGTACACATTTTTGTTTAGGGGCCAGCTGAAACCCGCCTCCGGATGCGGTATTTTCGCGCTGTGTTGAAAACCCATTGGTATCATTGGGCTGTTTTCTAACTAACTAATTAGTACATTTAAACAAAGGAAAATCAAATGTCAATGTCAAAGTGCAACGTATGTTTTTTTTTTTTTATATATACTAGAACAAACCCGGGTCCGTGACTGCATAAAAGTGCGTATGTCTACTTTTAGCAATTTTAAGTATTCGTTTTGTCATCTGATAAATTCATGCTAATTACAATGTGCACAGTTTTCTCTGGTTTGAAAATCTTTTTGTTCGAACCCGTCCTGGTTTTTTACATGTTTTTATTTTTTTTTCTATATTTAGAGGATGGCCAGACTTGGAAACTGGGTAGTCAATGCTCGCATAAAATCTGTACCGATACAGTGTGTTAAATGTCCTCCTTAACACCATAACCCATGGTGGTGCTCCTATTAAAGGAGGAAGATACATGACATACATACATACTACAACCGGAAACTACATGTGACATATATTATTTGTATCTGTATCGGAATCGACCCGGAACTTGTTAATTACCGGTAATATTAATTATGTGGAAAACAAAAGGGCCTGGAATGGTGTAATTTTTAATCTACACCATTGTCGTATATTGGTTATATATAAAGTTGAATTCTGTGATTCGTCGTGTTTACGTCATGCCGGCTAACAAATTGGACCTCGTTATTTTAGTATTATAGATACATAACTACTCTAACAATCAGCACAACAATGTTACATCTGCTAGTTTGCGGAAGCAATTTTTTGTTCGAACTCATGCTATTGGGATATCGAGACAACACCGCCTGCACTAATAATTCAGCTTTCGGTGGACTAGTGTTACCTTCCCTCGTCAGTAGAATCTTGAGTTGTAACACAGTACAATATATATTAGGCATGAAGATGGTTGATTGCAGATAAGCTAAATATATATCGTAAAAGATCGTAAGATACAGTCACAGAAATAATTATTTTTATAAGTACGTCTAAACAAGTGACAACTCTACAACAGATCCATCCATTGGATCACCAGTGAAGGTGATACATGGCTTAAAACACATTTTATATTCATAACTACTCTAAATATCAGCACACCAATGTTAAATCTGCGGAAGCAAATTTTTTGTTCTTCCCTCGCCGGGATTCGAACTCATGCTATTGGGATATCGAGACAACACCGCCTGCACTGTGTCCATCGCTCTAGACCACTCGGCCAACTATACTAAACTAATAATTCAGCTTTCGGTGGCCTAGTGTTACCTTTCCTCGTCAGTAGAATCTAGAGTTGTAACACAGTACATGATATATTATATATATATATTGCAAACTTTCACAATGTCTGCCTTTTTTCTATTGAAAAGGTGTTTCTCAAATTATTTTTCTAAAATCAAAATTGTTAAGACTAAGAAATACTGATCTCCATTCAATATTGTTTAACAAATGTTGAAGATTATCTTTAGGACTCTATCTCAGTAAAATGTAGGCAATTCATTCTCTTTCTCTATTGACATTTCAAAATATTTATTACAGCATAATCTAATAATATCGTTATTGTCATATAAATATAAAAAATTTATGACACACAAAAAAGCAAAAAAAAAAACAAAACAAAACAAAACATACACTATGACGCAAAGAAATAACAATTCTATAAGAAATGAACACATGGAAAAAAATATAAGGTTTCTGCCCCCAGTTCAAATGACTATTTTATAAAGGAGCCAACTTTTAAAAAAAAAGTTCCATGATAGAGGGGTTTAGCATTTCTTCTACTTTTTGTTCTTGGGTAGGAGACATAATTATGAGAAGGTAAACAATTTTCAACTAGATTATTTCTTAGTTTTTTTTTGTAAATTTTACTATCAAGCAGTAAGTGTTTTCATCCTCCATCAAGTGGCACAGTTTACATATTATATCATTTCTAGGAATTTTATAATTTCAACTTTTTCTATTTCTATATTTTGTTCACTTATTCTAAACTTAGTACAGTATTTGAGTTTGCTTTTTCATCATAACTTTGTATTCTATTTACAAAAGTATTCTTATATTTTTCTTTAAATTCATTTTTAATCAAGGGCTTGAAAATATAATAATAATGAAAATGTAGCACCCTATATCAAAAATGTAAAATACTCTAAGGCGTGTCCTATATCAGTAATGGTACTCTTGACTTTTTTTTTATCATTTTCACTAGTATGGTCCCATTTGAAACTTAAAGACGGATTGAAAAAATAGCTCAACTTTGTTTCATTACAATATTAGAAACACATATCTTGTTTAGGAAGGGAAAATGTATTCTTTGAAATATAAAAAAAAGCATTTTCTCTGAAACTGATATGATCACGATGATTTTTTTTATTGGCAACATATGTGTGACATTTAAAAGATATGTTTTTAACAAACAATCTGCACTCCTATGAACTTTTTTTCTTTATTTTTATTAACATACTTCATCATGTTCATAGAGGACCTTATAATAAAGAGTGATAAGAAGCTAACACTTCCTATGTGTCCTTTAATTTCACGTTCCGCTATAAAGAGGGTGTTCTCTCATTGATAACTTATAGTGACTTTATTGGACTTATCTATCCCATCGAACTTTAAATACAGTATAAAACTGATACAGTTAGTTCTGAATCATATCTTGATTTATATTTTGATAAAGATAACACGATTAACTAAATCAAATATTAACAGCAATACACCTTGAAGATAATATTTCTGAAACCAAACTCTATTCATTTAATGTAACGAACAAGCAATGATGATAAAGTTAAACTCGTCCAATGGATAATTGTCACCTGGTCAATGATATACTGCAGGTTTATTTGTGTATACAATTGTAAGAATGGTATTCAAATGTTATACAAATGTGAGTTCATAATAGTGCTAAACATTTTGATGAAGTATTACTTTTACACTTCAGATATATATAGCATTACTCTATGCAAATGTATTTGTAAATTTACACATCTTTCAGCTTGTTTGAATCAGATATATATTTTATTTTATTATTTGTTAAAGAATATTCGTTCACTTATTTTTTTTCTAATAAACAAGGGAGAAGGAAAAGAAAACAAACAAAACTATGATACTGATTTTTGAAGCCATTTTACACGTTTGAGAAAAAAAAAAAAACATTTTGAAGGTTAAACAAACGCATTTTCAATAAACTCCAGGATCACCACATACCAAGTTTGTTTTAAGAGAAAAGCCAAATAATTTAAGGGATGTATTGCCCGAAGTGGTTGCATATTTTTTTATAGTAATTAAAATAAAAATTAATATATAAATCATGCCACAGCAGCCAACGGCTACAAGACAGATGCTTCTCACAGTGACTGACAGGAACAAAGCATAAAAAAAAAAAAAACAAAAAAACAACAATTTAAAAAAAAAAATTTCATCAACAAATATTGTGTTACTGAAAAATCCAATTGAAAATCAGTTCTGAACGAAGACAAGTAATGTGATTTTCATAAAATGATTTTTAGAGGAAACCGTGAAAAATAACAAGAAACATGCAGTATTTAAGAGAATATCAGTATTTCAAGAACGTCATTAAATATAAAAAAATAAAATTCAACACTTTGATAGAAAGATAGTGATGATATAATATAAAGGCAAAAAAAAAAAAAACAAACAAACAAGCAAACAAAAAAATCTTCAAACGAATTATTCACTTGACAAGACACGTTTCACCTATTGGGTAGTAAATGTACAAACAAAGCTAGTTGTTCGAGTTCTTTGAACATGCACACGTAGGATTGGTCAGACAAGTGAATCATATCAGACAGTAAAGGTTTTTAAGGGATTTCATTACAAATACTGCACAAAGGCATTTCAAGCTAAATCTTGTCACAATATTGTATATTTAGATTGTAAACAATGATTTTCCAAAAAAATATTTTGATTTACTTTTTGGCATTTTTGTATCATGTGTATAGTAAAATATCAGTACAGTTTATTTACTATACCAATTAAATTAAAATGCATGAAATTGAAAGGAAATACCAATAATGCACCTTGATAGTTTGTTGTCAAATAATATGCGTATATGGTTATGTTATTTGAAAGCCTTCTTCAAGTAGGAAGGGTATACTTCCATAAATGATTGATAAGGTTGTGTCATTATATTATACTTACAGTGTCCTTATAAACGCTATACTGCTAAGTCCGTTACATACATGTACTCATTGGACAAAAAGCAAAACAAAAAACGACAAAAATATACAAAAGAATGCTTCGAAGCATAATATAGAAAACAAAAACTGACCAACAAACCCCACCAAACGCGATTAGTGATCTGAAGTTGTCCGGAAGTGTAACCAGATGATGCGTCACATATGGCACCAATCGTGTTATTCATGTAAGTACAAATTCGATGAGAAACCTCATTAGGTGATGTCAAAACAAGAAAAAGAGACGGGATTGTGATAACGACAGTTGGAACATATCCATTGTATTAATACAGTTGACTGTTCTTACATTGTCACAAGACAAATTGAAGACATTGTAACAACTGTGTTAATTTCATAAAATCGTATCGTAGATACACATACTTGTCAAAGGAAGGAATAATTCCCAATTTTTTTGTAAAACCCGTCTTATTTATTATTGTTTAATTCTTTTATTGGTAACATTTATATTTTGAATGTTGGACTTTTTTACAAACAGCCGGTATTTGTATATTAATCTATTCATCAATGTTGTTCTTAATTCGTATGATTGACCGTTAAATTACCTTCATAACAATCATACTTCGATATTCCAAAAATGACCTTTCCACAGGTATGTAAGAATATTCCAATGCACCATCACAGTATTTATCATTTATTTGAGATTAGTACAAATGGTCTCTCTAAATGCACTTTACAAAACAAAAAGATAAGTCTGACAAATATAGGATCTAAGCTGACATTAAACGTATTCATTCTCGATAGGGCAAATATCACAATATCAACCTATATCCCAAAATACAAATGTGTCCTTCTCAAGAAAATCCCACATATTTTATTTTTGAGGAAACACAAAAAAAAAAAAAAAAAAATAAAATAAAAGAAAAATAACAGAAAACACGCAGTTTTTTTTTTAACGAGAAATCCCAGTATTTCAAGACATCCATTAAATATTAACATAAGATTCAATGTTTAGATAAAACAATAATGATCATATGCAAAAATGATCATGATTAAAAAAAAAAATAAAAAAAAGAAGATGAAGACGAATTTAAGTGGAAGAAGAATTAAACATTTTGCAGGATGACAAGACATACTAATAAAAATTGTCTTCTAAGGTCGTTTATTTACTTAAGAGAATACATGTTCGAGTTACTTGAACGTGTAAATGTTGGACTGGTTTGACACCTTTAGGGACCACATCAAAAGTGTAATAAAGCATACACACATTGAATTCACATTAATTTTTGCTGGACCACCCCCTCCTCAGTCCTTGTAACTTAATTTAGAAAATATCGGTTAACTGGTATATGCATATGCGTTGATAGAATGGTTTTTAAGGCATTTTATTGTTGTTTTCTGAACAATGACTGATTATTAGTTGCTTTATATCCAGTGGAAAATATTTTATACAAGCTCTGTTCGACAACACATTAACAATACGTACAAAAAGATAGGTTCTGTAAAAGGGGGTAGATGGGGATGAAAGGCTGAAAATTTGGACGGGCACTGGAATATGAGAATAAATTATATATGGACAGAAATTAAGAATTGCAAAAGGCCACCTACAGGTGCATCAAACCGTTGTTGCAAAGTTTTTTAACTTGCAGAGAGTCTTACATTTTCTTTACACCAGGCATCAAGTTCAACGTCCCAATTTTGGCCTGACTTGGCTGTGGATCTATGCATCCTGCACAAACTAACAGACGCTCCACTTTAGCACGGGTTTTTCCTTTACCAAGTCAGGAATATGACAGTTGTTATCCATTTGTTTGATGTGTTTGAGCTTTTGATTTTGCCATTTAATTAGGGACTTTCCTTTTTGAATTTTCCTCGGAGTTCAGTATTTTTGTGATTTTACTTTTTACAACCGGTTTAGTTACCATACTTCTTTTCATCAGTCACCCTTTGGGTTCCTCCACAATGAAAGGTGTATTCTTTTTGTAGTGACTTTGGGCATACTTCACTGGAAATGCTGATGCATCAAAATAAATACTGGTAATGTAAACAATGTTTCAAATAAACTATGCAATCAATATGGACCCTGCATTTTTTACTTGCCCACTATGGAAAATTGTATAGAGTTTTGATGTTTTTTTGTGTGTCATATATGATTTTTTAACGCATGTTTGAATACATTCATGATTATTTTTGGACTTATGAAATAATATACAATTCTGACTTGTTTGTGTTAGATATCTGACTGATAGATTTGTAGCCTAAATAGGGACCCATTTCTATTGTAAATGTATGGTAATATGTGAGGGCTGTTCAATTTAGCCCATAATGGAGAATGGTAATTTTAAACTCTGTATGTGTACATTGTACATGAAATGATCTCTGTCGTTTTAATCTGTTTTTTTTTAATCATCTCAATGAACTAGCCGATTAATTATCTTAACTTTTACATACATATAGAAAATGAAAATAAAATTCAAACCACAAACGATAAGACAAAAAAATATCGAACCAGACTTACAAAAGACACATCATATTTAAATACATGAATGTTGGATGTATAAATACCGAGACACGTCTAAAAGCAATGCGAATTCACACTCGGCAAAACAGTCATATTCGGGAATAGGTGACGTTCGGTACTCAACAGACCAAACGACGTAGATGGTAAAACACAATCTAAGACGTGGTAAAAATGTAGTTAGTTAGTTTAGATACAGACATATCGTATAGATCAACTAATTCGTGATGGTGTTCATAAAATTTTCGGAGTGTCATTTTTAATCTTTCCTCCTCATAACTCTATACTATATTACGTCCAATTGTTTTATTTAACATAGGTTTTTTCATTCATCTAATAAATATGTGTTGATCTGTAATATGTTCAACTGCCATTCTATAATGATTCCAATGATATAGAAACCATGAAACAATTCACTTTTTGAAATTTTCTGTTCGTAATGCTCATTCACTACATATTTGATTTGGGATTCAAACTTTTTTTAATAGAGCGCCAATTATGAGTCTTCACTTATGAGTTTTGTGTAGACGAAACAAGCCTCTGACCATACCAAATCATACGTCTGGTATCTTAGATGCTTCTTCCCCTAAATGACTGTAGGATTGATTACATTTTTTTAACATATTTTATAAGCCAGTTCCATACATATCGCTTAAGGAGATATGCAGAATAATCTAAGAGATTTATTGCAAATTTGATTGTAGTTAACATATCACATATTTGAATTTAGCATATATACCTTGCCACTATAACAAATGACTACAGGGCGGACGATGACAGTCCACTAGCTTCCCCAAAACAAAACACATAACGTTTGAAAATATTAAATCATACAACGATATGGTGTCACTGAATAAAACAATGAAATGGATACAAGAAATGTTATTTTATTTAATAACTTTTGAGATGAACTTTATAAAAGTAACAGAAAACATGCAGTATTCAAAGAAAAACTAATAGCAGGGTAAATATTTGTTGTTTGATAAACAATATATAATAAAAGTTTATGTAAGCTGCTAAACTGTATATATTTTATTAGGATAACATGAAATAACGAGAATTTAAACAGTAACTTTGTGCGCATGTGTCAAACATATTTTGTGCTAATTATAATACGGCTTGTTTACAAGGCGAAATAAGGACGTCATATTAGAATTGTAAATATAAGAATCGACGCTTAGATAAAACAATAATGATGATATGGAATATTGACATTAAAACAAAACAAATCACCAAAGGATTAAGAAGAATTATTCAGTTGACAATATAAAATAGATACCTCACAGTTCACTTCGATACTTGAAAGGGGTTGTCGCTTGGGTTCTGTTTCCCCATCCTTTTCATATAATTTCGGGTTAAAAAAATCATTTGATCATTGTTTGTGTAATATATTTGTCAAGAAACAAAACTAGTTGTTGCAGAATGCTTAATTCTTTAAATAGCTCTTCGCATTTGTGAGAACCCAAAAATATAATAGAAAACGTGTAGTTTTTTTTTAGAGAAAATCTCAGTATTTTAAGATCGCAAATAAATGTAAATATAAGATCCAATGCTTAAATCAAACACTAATGATGATATGTAATAATAATAAAAAAAAAGAACAACAAGATAAAAAAAATGGAGAGGAATCATACATTTGACAGGATGACAAAACATACTACAAACATTTTAAGGTCGTATATTTACGTAAGATAGTTTATGTTCGAGTTGCTTGAACGTGTAAATAAAGGATTGGTCTAACACATTTAAAAGACCATCTCAAAAAAATAAATGTAGGATACAAAAAAACTTAATTTACATAAACTCAAATTTTTGCAGGTCCTAGCCGCTTTTCTTTTGTACCTCGGACCTTGCAGTTTGATAACGGTGTCTCAGCACTGCACTAAATTAAGGCCGTGTGGGCCGATAGGAATTTTCACGAAGAAGGTTCATTACTGTATGTGCTGATATTTGTCACTAGCAAACCAATTTTTATCTGAACGGTAAATGTAATCTGACTAGCTCTAAAAAGTGGACAATAAATCAACCATTAATCTTCAGTCTTTCATTCATTTTTTTCAGAATTATTTACTTCCATAAATTTAGAAATGTTCAGACAATTCGCTTGTTGTCATCAATACTATGATTTATCTGAAAAATTATTTAACGTTGCGACGGAAACCATGTGAAATTTGACGCTATTTTTGTGGTTGCTACCTTCTATTTTTTTAATGAGAAGAACCTGGATCTATCGATATTGGGTTACTGATGTGATCCCAGGTTGGCTATAAAAGTGAAAGTCAGTTGTTCAACTGGATTGCCGGTAGCGTCGCATTAGTCTGAAAATATTGACCCGGTGATCATTATGGAGTTTATCGATTGCATTATGTGTTTCAACGGTCAAAGACTCAGTGTCTAGTTTTTGCGAATCGCGGAAGCAGGGTCTAGATTGTGCATAGTGGAGCTTATTCAAGAAACAGTTTAACGACTGTAAAAGAAAAATTTAGGTTGTTGCAATTCTTTTCTTTTTAGAATATAGGTTTCTAGATAATAACGAAAATCTTCAAAATTTATCTTGGCAACTATCGTCAAATAACCCAAACAATAATAAATATTTGTGCACATCGTCTATGTATAATATACCCGAATATGCAATTTACCAAACTAACGCAACATATTGTTAGGCCCTGGCTGTAAATACTCTGGTACGAACTCCAGAGTGAAATAGCTACATACCCTTTGTATGTTACACTACGATGAAACGTATGTGTAGCAGTTACAAAATCGGGTGGTTTTAGTGATGTCTTGTAAGGACATTTCGTCAGTCAGAACATGCTGTTAATGCAGAATTATTATATTTTACAAAGAAACTATCATTTAATAGTAATGGTGAAATTTGGCTAATTGCAAAAAAAAGTAAAGAGCAAACGGCTGATAGCTAAAAAAATATAAATGTTAATGTTGCAATGAGTATTCATATATATCTTTTGTAACAAAACTGATGGATACATATAGATTCTACCACTGCATCGAGTGTGATACGAAGTTTATCCACTCGAGACAGTTAAATTTTCAAATTTAAAACACGAGGCTTGCCGAGCGTTTTAAATATTTAAAATTAAACTGTCGAGAGTGGATAAATATCGTATTGCATGAGATTTGGTTGTGGAATCTGTTTCTGTATTGAATTTTAGACAATATGCAGACACTCTTATTCCTTCTTTTCGAACGACATGCACAATGATGTGTTCTCTTTATGCGTCGTCATCAGGCATGGTCGCCTTTTTTCATGACGTCACAATAAGAAAATTCAGAGGAAAGCAAGAAAATTTGACGTCCTAATCAAATGTTGACCAATGAAAAACTGAGATCAAACAAACAACACATTGATTAAATAAAAATAATCAACAGGTCAGGAAAAGGATAAATCTGATAAGAGAAACATGATTATTAACGACAAGCAAAGATGAGTACCATAATTCACATTCCAGTCGAAGAATATTCTTTGTGAATATATCATGTACATGATACAATAACTTTCATCAGTCCCACTATTTTTTTTTATCAAAGAACCATATCTATACCAGCTTTATTTCCAGAAATCACATTAATTGTTTATCAAAACTGTCATTAAATCAGTCAACATCAACATGATCATGAAACAAGGTATACAGGTGCGTTTTTTCTTCTCGGATTATCTTTAAATAAACCCATCATAGATACCAGAATTAACATTATGTTCGCCAGACGCGCTTTTTGTCAACACAAGACTCATCAGTGACACTCGAGTAAAAAAAAATAAAAAATAAAGTACAAATTTAAAGAGCATTCAAAATTTCGAAAAAGTGATTTTTTCAAATACCGCTTCGGTAATCTATTCCTGGGGTAGAAAATCCTTAGTATTTAGAAAAATTCAAAGTTTTATAAACAATCAATCTATAATGATGACCATATCAATGATAATTTGTGTCAACACAAAAGTGCTGACAACTGGTATTGTAATACACTCGGGGGAACTATCTCCACCCTCAGAAACATCAACCCAGTAGTTGTAAATAAACTCATCATAGATAGATATAAGAAGATGTGGTATGAGTGCCAATGAGACAACTCTCCATCCAAGTTACAAATTGTAAAAGTAAACCATTATAGGTCAAAGTACGGCTTTCAACACGGATCCCTGGCTCACTTCGAACAACAAGCTATAAAGGGCCCCAAAAATGATTAGTGTAAAACCATTCAAACAGGAAAACCAACGGTCTAATCTATATAAAAAACGAGAAACAAGATACACTTATGAACCACATCAACAAACGACAACCACTGAACATCAGGTTCCTGACCTAGGACAGGTGCAAACAAATGCAGCGGTTTTGAACGTTTTATCTGGCGCCAACCTTCACCCTAACCAAAGACAGTGGTGTAACACTACGACATAAAAGTACACACTATAAAACATTAATTGAAAAAAGGCTCAACTCATCAAAGTATGAATACTTACAGATTTTAGACAAAAGTTAGACCATGAAAACCAAATTACCAAACAGTTAAATTATAAACCACAGAAAAAAGTATCAAAGCCAAAACCAGTATGAAATAATTTTGCCAAACAACCGGTCACTTATAGACCACTCAAAAAGAGCTCGTTTAGAAGGATCTTTAACGTGCAAAGAGCGTGCTACTCCCTGAACACGGGACCTCGGATTTAACGTCCCCATCCGACGGACATTAGATACCAAGATTTATTTTATTTTTATTAGACAAGTGTTTCGTCTACAAACGACTCATCAGTGAGGCTCGAATCAAAAAAAGTTAAAAAATCCAAACAAAAGACAGATCATTCAAGTCTCAAATTTCAAATCTTGACACTTTCTTGTGCGCTAACCACAAAGAGGTGTCAAATAGTAATCGCCTGCATACGAATAGTCTATGTAAAATAATAGTAGTTGCATGTCAAAACTATTTAATCATTAAACATTATATTACACAAACTTGATACAGAATATATACAGTTCACTTGTGAATCATTCTGTTTTCGGGTATTCACACGCAAAAATGTCTAAATAAAATTGAGAATGAAAATGGGGAATATGTCAAAGTGACAACAACCCGACCAAAGAGCAGAAAACAGCCGAAGGCCACCAATGGGTCTTCAACGCCACGATAAAATTCCGCACCAGGAGGCGGGCTTCAGCTGGCTCCTAAATAAAAATGTGTACTAGTTCAGTGAAAATGGACGTCATACTAAACACCAAAACAAATAAATGAACTAAAATTAAAAAACATACAAGACTAACAAAGGCCAGAGGCTCCTGACTTGGGACAGGCGCAAACATTCGGCGGGGATAAACATGTTTTGTGAATCACATCTTTTCACTATACATCTAGCCAATGTAGAATAAACAAACACACAGCAATACGCACATTTAAACCCAGTCCAAAAGAAGTCCGATGTCAGAATAGGTAACAAAAGATACCAAGCAAAATGACAATGATACATAAATTAACAAAGGACTACTAACATTTATTGACATGCCAGTTCCTGACTTTAATCAAACTGATTGAAAGATTATATCTTCATCATATTAAAATCAAGCACAATCCCTCCCGTTAGGGGTTTAGTATCATACCATCATAACATATATGAAAAGAACATAACCCGTATCAAGCCAACAACTGGTTTTAGAACAAATGTGTTTATTTCCGATGCAAAGACCCTATGAGTGAATCAATATTAATACCAAAAATATGCCATCTTCAATGACCTGACAACAATATCGTAACTATATTCATTCTGAATAAGTCTGTTTAAAGGTTTTTTTTTAGCTTTTAAGGTGAATGCCGACATTTTCGTGCTTTGTAAAGAATATTACCACAAAAGATTGGATGTGAAATACCTGAACGTATATGATATCTGCATGTTGATTTATATTTACGAAAAATGTCCTTGTACCGATGATAAAATTTAGTAAATGTTTTGACTAGTTTGTGATATCGAAAACCCTGGTGTAATAATTTTTCAGTAATACAGAGATTTCTTTCGTTAAAATCAAATACCTTGTTACATACTCGAGCGAATCGAACAAGTTGAGATATGTAAAAACCATAAGATGGTGACAAGAGAACGTCACCATCTAAAAATGGATAATTAACAATAGGAAATGAAAAATAATCTCTTTTATCATAAATTTTGGTATTAATCTTCCCGTTAACGATTATGACATCAAGATCCAGGAAAGGGCAGTGTTCATTATTAGTATAAGCTTAATTTAAAGTCAGTTCAGCAGGATAAATCTCTTTAGTGTACATACTGAAGTCGTCATTATTCAGAGCAAATATATAATCCAAATATCTAAAAGTGTTATTAAATTTAAATCAGATGTTGTTTCGATGGGTCTTTGCTGATTTTAGTCATAAATTGTAACTCATAACAATACAGAAACAGTTCCGCATTAAGTTTTGCACAGCTAGTCCCCTTTGGAATTCCGATAACTTGGGGATATACGGAATCTCCATAGCGAACAAAAATGTTATCTAGTAAAAATTCAAGGGCAGTTATAGTATCAAAGCAGGTCCAATTGACATAGTTCTTTTGTTTGTTGTTACTAAAAAATGCCCTAAAAGAGTTTAATATCTACATTTTAAGAAGTCTTTTTAAATACGAAACTGATTTATTTTAAATAATGTGATTTAATGATCAATGAAATGATATCGTCTGAGAAATTGAAATAAACACTTAGCTATGTCTTTCAAATGTGCGTGTAGTGCAATACTTTTTTTTATCATTGAACTTGCGTGGGTTCATCACATACATCACTCATGATGGGTAAGTAACCTCATTGTTTCCGAAAATTTTGACATAAAATAAGATGTCGTTCAGATATTTTTACCAAATTTGCAGGAACTCAAATTGATATGTTTAATATATGAAACAAATCAGAATATATTGTGTCCATATTCTGTCGGCAGTATTCTTTTTCTTTTTTTTTTTTTTATTGTTTTTGACGTTCACATCTAGTTCAGTCTTTCAACATAGTATTAACACACTAAACATCAGTCATTGTTTCAGTATTAAGTTTTGTTTAACCCAAACTAAAAAATAAAATATGTAAAAAACGACGCTAGTTAAAATCATTACCAAAGAAATTGTTTTGTTTTTTTTCAACTTTTTAAATTTTAACTTTTTAAGATGCAATACGTAGATATAAAAATGATGCTGATATGTAAAAATGCTAACAATAAAAAGGAAAACATCTAGAAGAAGAAGAATTCCTTTGACAAGAACGTCTTGCCAAAATATAGGACATTAGTAGATTGTTGAGAATGTCTTTTTTAAAATAAAAACAAATATCTTCATATTTTTTTGTTTGGCACAACAACTTATTTTAGAATATCTCGAAATATCTCGAAATATAAATAATATGCATGGATTTATATTGAACTTTTTTAATGTAAAAACAAGCATGACCAAACATGTGTAACATACCATCTCTATATATGCCTAACTATAAATGAACTATTTAAAATTATACATGCGGAAACCGTGTTAAATTTCCTACCAAAATGGCGATCATAGAAATTAATGCAAAAGGGGCATTTTGCAACACTTGAAAGAATGTTTTGTCTCTTGGTTGACTGCGATTTTTGTTGTTGTTGGTATTTTGTTAATAAATTGCATTAGAGTTTTAATTGTGCAACAATACTTTGGATAGTTCATATCAAAATGGGATTTCTTGTTTTGGGTTATAATAATTCTTATTTTGTGAAGAACCACACTGATTCTACCAGAAAATATACTGAAGATGATATTATCAAAATGCTGGACTTTTTGATCTACAATATATTTGTTGAGTATGAAGGATTGATATTTCAACAGACAGTCGGTATTCCAATGGGTACTAATTGTGCACCCCTACTGGCTGATTTGTTTTTGTAATCGTATGAAGCAGAATTTATTCAGAACCTTCTACAAGACAAAAAGAAAAAGCACATTGCAAAATTCTTAATTTTCAAAATTTTACTTTCAGATATATTGATAATGTCCTATCGCTGAATAAATCATATTTCAGCCAGTACTTACATCTCATATATCCCAGTGAACTTGAAATATAGGATACCACTGATATTAGAAGGACTGCTTCATACCTTGATCTTTTCCTATTTAAAAAACGGGACGATTTCAACTTCCCAATTATCAATTTCCCATTTCTCAGCAGTAACATACCCTCTGCCCCATCGTATGGTGTTTACATATCTCAGTGTATACGTTATGCTCGTGCATGTTCACACTATACGGAATTCATATACAGGAGTGTGCTCCTTACGCAGAAACTGCATCAACAGAGTTATGAGGACTAAAGTTTAAAAATGACACTCCGTAATTTTTATGGACACCATCACGAATTGGTTGATCTATACGATGTGTCTGTGTCCAAACTAACTAACGACATTTTTACCACGTCTTAGATTGTGTTTTACCATCTACGTCGTCTGGTCTTTTAAGTACCGAACGTGACCTATTCCCGAATATGAATGTTTTGCTGAGTGGGAATTCGCATAGCCGTTAGACGTGCCTCGGTATTTAAACATCCAACATTCATGTATTTAAATATGATGTTTCATTTGTAATTCTGGTTGGATATTGCTTTATGTCTTATCGTTTGTGGTTTTAATTCTATTATTATTTTCTTAATGTATGTAAAAGTAAAGATAATTAATCAGCTAGTTCATTTATATGATTTTTAGTTTAAAGCAACTATATGCACAGGATTTATTTGTTTTTACACAGTTTGGTTTAGAAGAAAAACCGACATGATTAGAAATACAAATAATTACACCAATTCTAACACAATTCTATGACAATATTCTTGTAATTGTTAGAAAATTAATCAAATAACACCAATACAAACTTAATCCCAATTTTATAGGCTATTTTTAGAAATTAACCTGTGACGTCACTTTTTGTGGCGTTGATACATTCGTGTGACTCACAGTTCATAATTATATTTTGCTGTATTTGTGTACTGTCGTAAAGTAATTTTAGGTGTTCGTTGTTATTCTGGGGTTTACATGTTTAAATGTACTATTATATTATTTATATATGTATTTCTCTGTCCTGAGTGTTCTTGCATTTGTACTGTATTCCGGTGACGTAATGTTGTCATTTTAGAGGTATTTTTAACATTGCCATATAAGCGGGAGATTTGGCTAGCCATAAAACCAGGTTCAACCTACAATTTTTTTCTTAAAATGTCCTGTACCAAGTCAGGAATATGGCACTTGTTATCAAATAGTCCGTTTCTATGTATGTTGGCGTTTGTTTTATAGCAGTTTAGTGTTTCTGTTGTTCATTTTTTTCCTCTTATAGTTGATGTGTTTCCCTCAGTTTTGATTTGTGACCCGGATTTGTTTCAGTTAAATCGATTTATGACTATTGAACAGAGGTATACTACTATTTCCTTTATTTATTCATTAAAGGTTTTAAAACCTTAATTATAATTATCTAACCAAAGTAGGTGCTATGTACTTAAAGGTATGATAAAAAAAAATATCTTTCTGAAAAGAAATCCTTCGAATTACATTAGTTAATTTGAAAAAAAAAGAAATGCTGATGGCTAATTTTTGCAACAATTTTCTAAAAATAACTTACTTTTGTGGATTAAAGGAAGTCATTTCAACAGAACGTCATAAAAAATTCTATCATAACACACTACCAGAATTGTAGATAAAACAAAAATAAAGCATACTTTACCTTCAAATATACTTGAGTTCATTAAATTAACTTTTAAGTGTATTTTATAAAATGTCATATACTAATGTCAAGTTCAGATCTTGAACAAATCTATATGCTAGTATACATATTATAAATCAATTAGAGGAGAAAAAAACATGATATTTAAAAAAATGATTTTTTTGACCCAGAAAGAAAAAAATCCCTGGGATACGAACACTACGAAAATAATCTGAAGATTTAAAAACCATCAAAACAATCATGAAGATGAATTTTCTTAACCTATAATTACAAAAGAACTAATCTTTTGAGTTCATGACAAACTGATACATAAATGGGGGTTTTACAATAAGATTTTCTTGTTTCCAACTAGAAGGTCAAGGATTCCTATCAGCTCTAATGTGTTTAACAGGTATCGGTTTTCATATTCTTTTTTTTTTTTTTTTTGATCAAAAGACAATGATGATGCAGCAAAAACCTAGAAATTAATTTTGATGAAATAAAAAAAAAATAGTATCATGGTTACGGACACTACATCATTTTTGTAGTGAACGTAGCCATATTCTCATTTATTCTGACTAGATTCTAATAAAGAGGTGCACAATTTTGTTATTATGTTAGTGTTGAGTGTCAAATCTATAAAGAAAATATCTTATTGTTTACTGTAGTCATTCTTTCTAGGAGAATAATAAGCTTATCAAAGGAAGGAATAACTTCCAATTTCTTTTTAAAACTCATCTTATTTATTATGGTTTAATCATTTAATGGTAACATTTATATTTTGAATGTTGGATTTTTTTAGCAAAGAGCCGGTATTTTTATAGTAATCTATTCATAAATATTGTTCTTAATTCGTGTGATAGACCGTGAAATTAACTTTATAACAAAATATATGACCTATCCACATGTATGTAAAAATTGTCAGTAGCACCATCATATGGAGTATTTATCATGTATTTGATATTAGTATCCATAGTTTTTGTTTTTACTAAACAATCATCCAAGATATCTGGCGAAGAATCTAACAAGATGAGTGCTATATCTGCGGCAGATTCTGCTTACTCGCATGGGTAAGTTTAGGTCACCATCAGTTTTTGATGGCGTTCATTTTGCTCAACCTTCACTTTTGATGAATTTTCAAGATAAGTCTCGCAACTGACTATACTAATCATATAATGCACTTTAAAAACAAAAAGATGAGTTTGCAAAATATGGGATCTAATCTGATATTCAATGTATTCAATCTGGATAGTGCAAATATCACAATTGCAGCCTCTTTTCTAACCACAAATGTTTCTCTTTCAAGATAATCCAACTTTTGTTTTAGGAAACCCCAAAAAATAACAGAAAACGCGCAGTTTTTCTTTAAAGAAAATCCCTGTATTTCAAGATCGCAATAAATGTAAACACAAGATTCAATGCTAAGATAATACAATAATAATGCTATGTAATAATGATAATGATACAAATAAACAAAGCTATGATGAATAAGAAGAAGTGGAAGAAGAATTAAACATTTGGCATGATGAAAAGACATACTACACAAATTGTCTTCTAAGGTCGTATTATTACTTAAAAGAATACATGTTTGAGTTACTTGAATGCGTAAATGTTGGACTGGTCTGACACATTTAGGAACCACATCAAGAGTTTAATGTAGGATACAAACATCTAATTCACATATATTTCTCCTGGACCTCCCTCCTTCAACCCCACCCTTTATAACTTATTTTGAAAATATTGATTAACCGGTATAGACATATTCATTGATAAGATGTATTTTAATTGCACTTTAGTGTTGTTTTCTGAACAATGTCTGAGTGTTAGTTGCATAATATCCAGTCGCAAATATTTGATATAAGCTCTGGATGAGAGCAAATTAACAATACATGCAAAAAGGTAGGTCTTGTAATAGGGTTAGATGGGGATAAAAGGCCGAAAATTTGGACCGCCACTGGAAAATGTGAGTAAATTGGATATAGACAGAAATTGAGCATTGCAACAGGCCACCTACATTTGCACAAAAGAGTTGTTGCAAAGGTTTTTTTAACTTGAAGAGAGTTTTCTACTCTCTTTTCAACAGGCATCAATGTTAACGTCACAATTTTGACCGGACGTGGCTGTGAATTTATACATCTTGCACAAATTAACAGACGCACCACTTTAGCAAGGATTTTACTGTCAGTTTAGTGACAATACTTCTTTTCCCCAGTCACCCTTTGGGTTCCGCAACAATGAAAGGTATTGCTTTTTTTGTAGTGACTTTGGGCATACCACACTGGAAACATTGATGTGCATATGCTGATGCATCAACATAAATACTGGTAATGTGAATAAATTTTTAAATGAACTGTGCAATCAATATAGACCCTGCATTTTCTACTTGCCCACTTAATAAATTTTATAGAGTTTTGATGAGTTTTTATTTTAATATTTGATTTTCTTAACGCTTATTTGAATACATTCATTGATTATTTCTGACTTATTGAATAATATACAACTCTGACTTGTTTGTGTTAGATATCTGGCTGATAGAGTTGTAGCTTAGCTAGGGACCCATTTCTATTTTAAATTTATGGTAATATGAGAGGGCTGTTCAATTTTTCTCATTATGGAAAATGGTCATTTTAAACTCCATACTGACTGTATGTGTACATTGTACATGAAACTATCTCTGCCGTTTTAAATCTATATCCTATATAACATTTTTTATTTGTATCCAGTCTAACTATATTACTTTCAATTTTGTTATTAAACATAAGTTTTTTTAATTCATCGAAACAAATATGCGTTGATATGCAATATGTTTAACTACCATTTAATATAAATCCAATGACAAAGATGCCATAAAACCGTTCACTTTTTTTTAATTTTCTCTTCGTAATGCTCTTCCTCTACATATTTGAGGTGGGATTCAAACTTTTTTTCAACAAAGCGCCACTAATGAGTCTTCACCAATGAGTGTTGTGTAGACGAAACAAGCCTCTAGCATACCAAATTATAAGCCTGGTATCTTAGATGAGCCCCAACCCCCTAAATGACCATTCTGCACGATTTGTTACATTTTATTTTCATGAAAGGTCCAAACACATTTAAGATTGGACTTTCATTTGTATTTCTTTCACCTGAAAAATCAATTTAGGATAACAAAACTTGCAGCTAGTTTGATCCCCCTACCCTCTCCCGTCCCACCCCTTACTATGTGAATTAAGTTTTGTTTAACCTGCATCGATTTTTTTATGTTGTCTCTTATCATATCATACAGTAACGTTATTCAAGGGAATACATTTATAATAATAAAAAAGGGCTTGTCAATTTTATACTTTTCAAAAATAATGTACTTTATTGACAGTGTTTTTCAATGAAAATATCTGGACCCATTTTTTATTGTTGCAAAACCGGTTTTTCAACATCTGTCGTTATAGATTGATATGTGAATAGGATGCATGATGTAATATGAACTTTTTCAAATATTAACAAACATGAACGTAATACCACGAAATGTTGACTATGCAATCTACATAAATGCCTATCAATCAAAATAAAGAAAATTGAACATGCCGAACTCATGTTCAAAATGGAAATAATTGAACAATTAAGGAAAAAAGGACACTATGCGACAACTAATAGAATGTGTTGTCTCTTGGTAGACATTGTTTCTGACTTTTCTTGATTAGTAACTTTTCTTAAATAACCCTGATAGCTAAGAAACAAAATGATTGGAAGAAGAATGTGTTTATTGAAGAAGAAACTTTACAAAGTAAAGAAAAAAAGTGTCGTCTAAAGAAATCTCAAATAATTAAAAGAACGAAAAATGTCAATGATTCAATACAAAAAAATAATAATTATAGCACAATGATAATTTTAATTATTGCACTAGCTCAATGATTTCTTTTAAAGAGGGCTTGACATAATTTTTTGTGTCTTCATATGTGATTTTTAAATCTGTATCATGTTTATCACAATGATTAATAATGACATCACTTTTGGTAACCATTTTAAGATATTTTGTTTTTTTATATTCTCAAGCTTTAATTTGTAAGAAATTTTATTTTTAAATACACTTTTTGACAATTAAAAAGTTATGCCGAACTTGTAGTTTCCTGACTGACATATATTTAAAAACAAAAATGTATGTAATCATTGTCGCTTCTAGGAAGCGTTCAATACAGAAAATGTTTAAATTCATACCATATAAGTTATTAAGTCCATGTGCTGAAAAAGTAGGTGTTTTTTTTTTTTAAATCTAAGTTATTCAGAATGAAAAAAGCTTCCGATAAACATAATAGATATGAAAACTCCAATATTATACTCGTCGTTTTCTAAAATGATAGCTAAGAAACAAAACGATTTGTAGAAGAATGTGTTTATTGAAGAGCAAACCTTACAAATAAAAGAAAAAACAATGGTATTTTATTTTTATTTTGAAAAAAAAAGTGTCGTCTAAAGAAATCTCAAATAATTAAAAGAACGAAAATGTCAATGATTCAATACAAAAAATATTATAGCACAATGATAATTTTCATAATTACACTAGCTCAATGATTTCTTTCATAGTAGGCTTGACATAATTTTTGGGTCTTCATATGTGGTTTTAAATCTGTATCATGTTTATAACATTGATTAATAATGACTTCATTTTTGGTAATCTTTTTGAAATATTTTGTTTTTATATTCTCAAACTTTAATTTGTAAGAAAAAATACACAAGTTTGTAACTTTTGTTTAGAATTTCTTTTGGGAAAAACTTGTACTCGTCCTTATCAACTGCATATTATATTAATCTAATTTAAAATAAATACTGGAAAAAAAGCAAACGACAAGCGTCCGACCATAAGGAAATAATGATAATAACAAACTTGCATAAACATGAACCCGTACGGTGACGTATAGTTGTTAATTTCTGTGTCATTTGGTCTATTGTGAAGAGTTGTTTTATTGGCAATCCTACCACATCGTCTTTTTCTTTTATATTTGATTTTTTTTTTGTCGTTCAATGTCATTGGCGTATTCAATATTCCTCATTTCAGTCTTAATGTGATATTGTTACTCTAACAAACGACTTTTTATAGATTGTAGTGATAAGCGTGATACTTTTTTAAACATTATTTGAAAGAAATATCTTTAATCTCTTACAACACACATTCTGAAAATGTAAAGAAACACAATATTACTTTAATCAGGTCTTGTATTATATATTATTTAAGTTCAAGACAGTATGGGAATTGATATAATATTAACACACATGATATCGTTTTAAAAGATGTAATGACGTTCTTCATTACATAAAATATAATTCATCTGAAACAACTTACTTACACATAAAACTTGTTTCTTATTAAAATAAGGTTGACAATGTTTTTTCGGGGGGTAACAATCTGCTCGATCATCCGCTCAACTATGTGTTATTTAATTTATTATACTGAATGTTATGTTATTACTGTATATAACAGTTTAAATTCAAAGTTATAAACTATGACATCTTGTACATAACCATCCGTATCTCAAAAAGCACAAAATTAATTAAGCGTATCTGTGAAGGGTAATAGAGTATTTGCCATGGAATAGAATACATTATCTCCCTCGTATTAACCAATTAAAATCTGGCATTTTGACATGAAGTATAATTAATTAATTCATGGATAGCTACAAAACACACTTTCATATATGACAATAGATAACTTACCATTTTCAAAAGAATTTCAACTCTGGTTATCTCAGATTGTGTCGATTTCAATTACATATATTTGCTTTATTTATCTCCTATTATGCATTCGTTGAAACTAGCAAAAACGATTTTGCAACTTCTCACAGAATTGTTTAGTCTATATAATACCTCTATAACGTATCACATAAAATTCTTAATCATCATTTGAAATTGTAAAAAAACAAACAACTGTATTAAGTTAAGGATATGTGTTGACTGTCTTGTAATACAATATAAGTTCCCATGGCTTTACTTTTCGTGGTCCGGTATTTATTTTATTCTCAAATGATAATGTGCATGCAATTATATAAAGAGTCGCGCAAGTTTTTATTTTTTTTTTCCTATAATACAACTGTCTCTAATAACAATGTGTGTTTTAAATAGTAGATGTGCAAAATATTTGTGTATCATTTGCATGATTATAACCATGATAACTTCTCAAACATAATTAATCCATTCATACACATTTTCCTGGGTATTCAATTTTGATATCATTTACAAAATGCATCACGATTATTACCCCGTACCTAATAAACGGATGTATTACATAAAGACGTTATCAATCAAACACTTAAAAGAAAATATGCACCAACAACTAAATTGTTTGACATCATTAGCTTATCAATTACTGCCACGATCCAACAAGGAAGTTACAATACTTTCAAACAAATAACCGCCACCTGATACTAGATGTACTAGATGACATTCTACCATGTAAACACCTGTAAGAATGAGAGTTAACTGCAGATAAACTTACAGTATATAATACACATATAATAGGGTACATGTACCAAACTTGACCAATCAAAAGTTTACTTTCATATTCAAGATATATAAACAAATCATTACTTTTGTGAATTCAAGCTTCGTTAAGCTTTGTTAAATCAGGAAACAATTCTTAAGAATGTCTTATTCATTAAAGGTTATTTCTCAAGATATTCACGTATTTATTTTTTTAAATTAAACAAGCACAAGAATAAACAGAAAAAGGAAAAGAATTATGAAATCTGTTTTAATGGGATTTTAAACTTCGGTGAGATTGGATAAATCAGAAAAAAATAATAAAAGAGTTTTATTCATTAAAGTCTATTTCTCAAAATATCAACGTATATTTTTTTATTAAACAAGTACAAAAAGAAACAGAAAAAATAAAAAAAAAAACGATTATAGTATTGATTTTTTGGGGATTTTATCGCGATTAAACGCTTAGAAGGTAAAAAAGCCAGAAAAGAAAATGTGTGGGGGCATCAAAACCTAATATCACCTTTAGAGAATAGCCTAAAGAGAGGCGAAAGATAAAAGAAAACAGCCAAACAATAGTACATAAAACACAACACAGAATACTAAAGACTGAGCAACACAAACCAAACCGTCCAAGACAATGTTTGCGGGTGGATTTTGCTTATTTATTTTGATAACATTATTCAATTTCAACATAAAAATCATGCATGGTACACCAATCAACAGCTTTTGTGCTGATGGTAAGAGCTTTTTTTTCCGTGTTGAGGGTTCTCTTAAGTTGTTTATAGAGATATGGAAATTTATGTGAGTTATTCGACAGCCATCGGATAAAAGGTTTAACCGCGTAAACAGTACGTCAGTAGTTTGATTTTGCTTGTGGTTTGTTTGAAAATTTGCAGAGTTACCTCTCTTTTAATGTGTATTTCATACGATGAAATTGTCATAACGTTACTTTTTAAAGCTAATTTGAAAAGCGAAAGAAATTTGTCAATGAATAATGAATAATAACTTTCAAGTATGTTCTTTTTGACCGGTCCGAATTAATGGTATAACATCTGACAAAGTCCATCCCAATTATTTGCAAAGATTTCCGCTCAAACTAGTGCAAGGGGCCGTCTTAAACTTTCAGTGGGGTAAGAGCGCTGTTTGCTCCATGTTAAAGGCTAGAAGTACAATTGCTGTTCCTTTGCTTCTTGTGTGCTTTTTGTTGTACATGTACTGATTATGTGTCATCGATACCCTATATCGTTTATTTTCTATTATATAATTTGCATCTTCAGTTTGAACAATTTATCAACAAAAAAGAACACAATTGTTATAGTTACCATTGTATAAAATACACAAATTTAATATAATATCCATTGTTGGTTTATGGCATGATTAAGAAAATGGATGTGATCTTGGTTTGGAAATTAAAACTATTTTCAAAAGTAAAATTTGAAAATAAGAAAGCTCTACAAAAAAAATTTCTTGATAGAGGGGTCTAAATACAGCATAACAAGATTTTCAAAAAAACCAAAATCGTGAAAAAGTATAGTTTAACAAAATGCATTTGTCTAACAGGTCGAACAACAATGTTTTTAAACCCTGCTGACTGTCATTGGCGATTGCCAAAAAAAAACGGATCACCAGATATAACAATGGATCTTAATTATTAATTTAATACCAAACAGAAAACAATAAAGTTGCGGAAAAGATGGTATACCGCAAACTAAAGGTGCAAAATATTTTTTGTAATCCATATCTGGATTGCGACAATTAATGTCTCTTCAGTGATGTTAGGAAACGAAACGGTATTTGGAAGGCCATATGATTTACCTCAATTTAGGATAAACTCTTGAATTTTGAAGAATCGAAATAGGATGAACGGATCATATAAACCCGAAGGCAAATATAATACAAGCCCAAACGAAAAAAACATAAACAAGTCTTAATTGAAAACAACGTTCAAACCTATGATTGCGTTGGATAAAAACCGCAATTTTGATACGTGTGCATGCAAAACAAATTTCTTGGTAGAGGGGTCTAAATACATCACAAACAACATTTTCCAAAAGACCAAAAAAAGTGAAAAAGTATATTTTAACAAAACGCATTTGACTAACAGGTCGAACAACGGATGTTCTTTAACCCTGCTGACTGCCATTGACGATTGCCAAATAAATTTATTACCAGCTGTAACAAAATGGATCTTAATTATAAATTTAATATCAAACAGAAAACAATAAACTTTCGGAAAAGATGGTATGCCGCAAACATGAGGTTGAAAAACATTTGTACACCATATCCGGATTTCGACAATTAATGTCTCCGTAGTGATGTTAGGGATCGAAATAGTATTTGGAAGGCCATAAAATTTACCTCAATTTAGGATAGACTCTTGAATTTTGAAGAGTCGTATATTTATATATTAAAGTAATATATTAAAAAGTACTAGAAGAATATATGCATTGTGTATATTTTTAAAACAAACTGTCATTCTACAATACCAGACTGGAAAAGTTTAAGTGAATACTCGTGTGACCTTTGCTTTTGCAAACAGAATACGTTGGTTGTCCGTTTTTATTTAAACTTCACAACGTAGAGCTTTCTTATTTTCAAATTCGTTTTTTTTTTCTTTGATTACTTTTGAAAATAGTTTTAATTTCCAAACCACGATCACATCCATTTTCTTAATCGTGCCATAAATCAGCAATGAATATCATATTAAATCTGTGTATTATATACAATGCTAACTATAACAATTGTGTTATTTTTCTTGATGAATTGTTCAAACTGAAGATGCAAATTATATAATAGAAAATAAACGATATAGGGTATCGATGACACATAATTAGTACATGTACAACAAAAAGCACACAACAAGCACAGGAACAGCACTTGTACTTCTAGCTTTTAATATGGAGCAAACAGCACTCTTACCTCACTGAAAGTTTAAGACGGCCCCTTGCACTAGTTTGAGCGGAAATCTTTGCAAACAATTCGGATGGACTTTGTCAGATACCACCAATTTGGACCGGTCAAAAAGAACATACTTGAAAGTTATTATTCATTATTCATTGACAAATTTCCTTCGCTTTTCAAATTAGCTTAATAAAGTAACGTTATGACTATTTCATCGTATGAAATACACATTAAAAGAGAGGTAACTCTGCAAATTTTCAAACAAACCACAAGCACAATCAAACTACTGATGTACTGTTTACGCAGTTAAACCTTTAATCCGATGGCTGTCGAATAACTCACTCATCTCTCTATAAAGGTAATGTTCTGGTAATTGGGGATTTGAATGCTCGAATTGCAAATCATGATGATTTTATTGCAGATGAAAATTCATAGTTCTTTTCGAGATACTTCCAGAGGATTATGTTCAATACTTTGATATAGATAGAAATTCTTTAGATAAAGTTTTTAATTCACAAGGCCAGCAGTTGATTGATCTCTTTATTGCCTCCCAGCTAAGACTTTTGAAATGTTCTTATTGGTGATATATACTCGGAAATATGACATGTTTTAACCCAGTGGGTGTAGTACTGTTGACTATGCCTTGACCAGTGTGGACCTAATTAACTCTGTTAGTTTTTTTCAAATCTTAGAACCTTCATATTTATCTGATCATGCTCAAATTGTTGTTTTTTTTAAATGTTATATATCCATGCAAAATATGAATATAGATAGAAACTATAGTGAGATAGATATGACATTTAAATGGGAGACTATTTCTAAGGAAAAATTATATACTGTTTTAGAAGAAAGTTGCTCCAGAGATGAAATTCTTGGAAATACACCATTTGAAATAAATTGTTCTGGGGTTGATAGAGCAGAACTACAACTAAATAAAATATTTTAAACATTAACCATGCGCTCATGTAAAATTATTAAATCCTTTCGTAAAAAGAAATTAAAAAAGAAAAAGCCATGGGAAAATAGAGAATTAGCTAATGTAAAGAAAACTGTATTAAATCTAGCCAAATTATTACGAATAAATCCTTATAACCTCAATTTAAGAAAAAAATGTTCTTGGTCACTATAAACAATGTAAAAAATTATTAAAAATTAAGAAAAAATCAATTTTAAACGGAAATATTTAGTAAGCTTTCAGCCCTTAGAGATAAGGACCCTTAACAATACTGGAAATGATTAGAATTATCAAAATATGAGAACACTAACAATAGAATTGAGCTTCAAGCTGTTTTCCCAGACATTATTGATCATTTCAAGCATCAAGGAGAGACCGGAAACTATGATAAAGAATTTAAAACTAAAATTGAAACCGATATACTAAAAGAAACAAATGAACTTTTATTCAATGAGGTAACTGATAAACCCTTTACTATCAATGAAGTAAATAAATGTATACAAAAATTAAAAGATGGGAAAAGCTGTGGTCCAGATCAAATTTCTAATTAAATTATAAAATAAAGTGGTGTTGTTACTTGTAAAGCTATAACCAAGCCTATTAATTTTATTCTTGATTCTGGTAAATATCCAACAAATTGGAGAAAATCCTTTACCATACTTATTCATAAAGCTGGAGACAGGCTAGATATTAATAACTATAGGTGAATTTCTCTTCAAAATTGTATTGCTAAACGTTTAAGTGCTGTTATTAATTCTAGAGTGGTAACTTACTATGAAGAAAAATTTTCAGTTTATCACTTTGGATTTAGAAATAATCATAGTACAGCAGATAGTATTTTTATTCTAAAAACTTGGTAATAAAATATTTGACAAAAAAGAAGAGCAAAATTTACTCTTGCTTTGTTGATTTGCGTCGTGCATTTTACACTATTTGGCATGCTGGTCTCTTATACAAATTAAAGAACGATGATGTTGGAAAGAAAATATTTGAAGTAAATAAAGATATATATAAATGTTGTGAATCTTCAGTTAAAATAGATAATAAACAATCTTACTTTTTTGAAATAAATAAAGGGGTCAAACAAGTGGACTGTTTGAGCCCCACATTGTTTAATTGCCTTATTAATGATCTCCATTCAATCTTTGATGGGACATGTGATCCTGTGTCCTTAGACGAAACATCAATAAGTAGTCTTAGTTTTGCTGATGATCTTTTAATATTACCAGAATCACAAAAGTTTTACAATCTGCTTTGAATAAACTGGAAAATTATTGCTACAAATTGCAACTGACTATAAATACAAATAATACTAAAATTATGATTTTTCATTCTAGAAATTCTTTTGAGTCAAAAGTTTTTTATCAACGAAATCAGTTAACTGAAGTTAAAGAGTATAATTTTCTTGGGAACATCATTGGTAATAAAGGAAAATTTAAGAGATCTACCCTTTCACTAAAAATCTATATGCCTAATTTTCATCATGTCCCTGTCGATTTATCATGCAAATTATTTGATTCACTAATTAAACCCATAATTTTATATAATAGCGAAATTTGGTTTATGGAAGATTATTACTCAATGTTTAGAGCCATAAACAGAGCCACAATACATGGAACTAACTGTGATAGTTTATCCTTGACAGATAGATTCAGCTTTGAGAAAGTGCATCATAAATTTTGTAAAATTATTCTTGGAATTAAAAAAAAAAAACTCATGTAATATAGCTGCAAAGTCCGAGTTAGGCCGGTTTTCACTTGACTCCTTTATAAAAACTCAAGTTTTATTATATTTTTGTAGAATTAACTGCAATGAAATAAACCCTCTTGTTAAAGAAGCCTTCAAAGTAAATAAGTCTATGTCTGAAGATGGAATATATACTTGGTACACTTTTGCCAAGCACATTTTTAAAGAATTTAATATTGATGAAGAAGAATATGTTGATTTTGATAAACCTTTTAAACTTATAAAAAATTCACTGAAAAAACTTTTAAACATATTATTAAAGAAAAGTATGACAAAATCACCCTTGAAAAACTTTCAAATATCGATAACAGTTCAAAACTTTACCTTTATAGTAAACTTTAAAAAGAAATTAAACTGGAAGACTACTTGCACGATCTAAACAATTCTAATAGTCGTCAACTTTTAACAAAATTCCGTGTAAGTGACCATAACTTGGAAATTGAAATAAGTCGATATAAAAAAATTCAAAGAGAACACAGACTGTGTAAAGTTGGTAAAATTTTAGATGATAAGGAACCCTTTTTCCTTCATTGCCAAATTAACAGTAATATTAGAAATCCCCTTATCAATGTAATTAAAACGCATTATCCTAATTTTAACCAGCTTGACTCAAATTCTAAACTTCAAACTATTCTAGATCCCAATAAAGATATTTTGTCTAGTGTTGTAGACTATATAAAGCAATCAATGGAATTGAGAAAATAAGGTCCACATTGGTCAATTATCTATATACTTATAATATATATATATTATTAATATCAACTTGACTTGTTTAACACTTTTTTCATGTATTGTATGTTTCTTGTCACTTGTGTATGTTATGTTTGCATTTTAACCTGTCAGGGTTTCACTTTTTGCAATACTGAAGGACTGGAGATCCTTGTAGAACAATTTTTGACTGATAATTTTAAATAATTCAAAAATGTATGAATTAATCTAAAAAAAAAAAAAAAAAACGGCATATGTTGACTGTTTCTTAGATATGAAGACCTGATTTGATACATAAGAATATTTGGGTTCGCTTAGCTAAATCAGTAGTGGTTCAAAAAGTAAAATAACAAAAATACCGAACTCAAAGGAAAATTCAAATCAGAAAGTCCCTATTCAAATGGCAACATCAAAAACTCAAACACATCAAACGAATGGAAAACAACGGTCATATTCGTGACTTGGTACAGGCATTTCCTTATGTAGAAAATGGTGGATTAAACTTGGTTTTACAGCTAGCTAAACCTCTCACTTGTATGAAAGTCGGATAGAATTCTATTATATTGAAAACAATATGTGAGCAAAACAAACAGATATAATAGGTAAAAATCTCAAAAACAGGGGTACAGCAGTAAACATTGTGTTAAAATCTTAATCACTATAAAAACAAACAAATATGTCAACAAAGAAAAACAAAATGGCAAAAGCACATAATCAAAAATGAAAGACAAGAATACAAAAAATGACCTCAGTACAACAACACAAGAAACTATTGAAAACGGGAATGGTTACATATTAATAAGAGAAATAGGAAGGAGCCACACCTTATGTTATACTTATTCTTAAGATAAAGGAGATCATCAGTTAAAGTCAGACCGCAAACTCTTATAGCTGTATAACTTTACGTTACAACATAGGGGGTCTTATAGTGGACAATGTTCAATATCTTCATTTAAGACGACAGACTCTGATACAAACAAACCAGTCTTGTTATAAGAGCGAACTACATAAGTCAGAAAAGAAAATTCAGATTCAAGTTTTATTGATTTGACACTATCTATGTCTATATGCCTTAGATTATCTAAAAAAAAGTTGCTTCTAAGTTCAACTTCATTTCAGAATAATGTAAAAAGTCAGCATTAGCGGCATTTTGTTTTGAGATTAGACAGACACCATACCCTAGTCATTACTTGCATTAAAAGAGAGGTGACTGCAATTTTTCAAACAAACAACAAGCTTATTCAAAGTACTGACGTACTGTTTACTCGGATGAATCTAAGATCTGATGGCTGGCTGAAAACTCATATATATTTCGATCTCCTTGTAGTCTACCAGAAGAAAATTCGTATACTTTTGTCATATAGATATGCTTACAATCAACAATCTTTACCGTCGGTACATTGCCGTAAACGAATGAAAAAAATGACAAACGCGCGCCATTTTTCAGTTTACGTCGGCCGACGCAAAATAGTCCTATTTTACGCGAAGGACTACTGAGCGCCGCCGAATCACATTCTAGCCAAAAAGGCACATCCGGTTGTCCTACTGCATTGTAATAAATAAATACTGTAAAATTGCAAGATAAATCATGAAATAATCATTTTTGACATCTGGGTACACGAGATCCATCTTCAATATGTTTATCGAACACTTTCTCTCTACTTGAATGATAAAGACTAAAATCAGAAACTTTTCTTACTTTTGAACATTTATTTCATGACAACAACTTTCTTTTTCGCATCAGCGTTAAAAAAAGAGTTGAGACTTAAAACTGTGCATCGTTAAACGATTCTGATTAAACCCACTTCAAAACAAATATTTTTATGAACGTTGTAAAAAAAAAGTCCTTTACGTGACATGTGAAGCCATTTAACCACATAATTTCATTAAACAGTACAATCAGCACATTTACGTATTAGTCCATTGGTTTCCGATAGCTATATTGAAATACACTGAGCTGATTATTGATGTTCTGTCAAAACCCGTTAAGCGTGTCGAGTTCAAGGTGAAATCCCAGTATTGTCTGATCATTGCAAAGTCCGAGAAATCCGAAAAAATATAAACAAGATTGACAACGAACCGTTATATGCGAAAAAGGTGACCGCTAGCGGAAGCCTTGGTTGTGAGGAGTAACCCTCTCTCGATAAATCATGATAGGATACATATGTCATTGGATATTGTATCAGCTAGGAGATAGATACTTGATTTACAGACGCTTCTTGAATGTTGCTTCACAGTAAAGGACAGGTCACAATTTGAAAATCAAAATTGAAGCAAGACGTATCACAAGAAAATATTCAAAAAACGTTTGAACAAACTTAAAGTACTGGTGAGAAGGTATATGTTTGGGCTTGTTCCACAATCATAATCATTTTTGAGTATATATTCTCATAATAAATGTAGGTCAGTTGCCATTGTAATTATTTAATGACAATAATGCCAAGTTTTTAGATTGTATTCTATTAATTTCTAAAACTTACCGTTGCAGATTGTTGATTGTATATCATTGTATCCCTGGGCTGCTAAGTCAGAATAATTGGGCACCATAAATACATAACTTTCATTTGATGCTATCTTATTAAGTTGAGTTATGTCAACATTACTTCCAACACCTTCTGTGAACACAATAACTCCAAGCTGATGAAGTAAACTACAGTTAACTTGAATTGGAGATCGACCGTCTGTGAAAAACATCAAGATTTTGAGTGAGAAGTCACGGGTTTCATTATTGGTTTGAAACATATTGTTTCTAGCGAAATTTAATGCTATTTCAAAATCTTCACCACCGGAATTAAACTTTATATTGTCTATTTTAGATTTAATGCTGGCTTTATCGTTGCAGCAACTGAAATAAAAACAATTCCCTATAAGCTGATGGAATGCAAATACACTTAATTTTACAGAACTGTTTCCGATATCAAAATCGTCCACAATTTTCCCGACAAAATCGAGATTAATATTGAAGTTAGTTTGATTGACACTTCCTGATTCGTCAATTAGAAATCCAATATCTGCTGGTTGATTGGTGAAAACTGTAAACAAAAATTCTTAATGTTAAAGGCAAGTGATGTATAAGTAGACGATACATGTATATAAATAAATTAAATTGAAAATATAAAGACCAAAACGTCAAGCACGGATAGACGTACTAATCAACAATTTGTTCTTGTTCGTTGAGCGCTTGAACTTGTGTGAGGAGACTTTTGTGTTGATACTTGATAAACTGATGTTAAATTTTTATGTATTTTAAACATTGCCACAAACAAGTTTATCTCGGATGGTTTAGAGCCCATGTTTGTGTTTCAACATTGGTTTTCAAATCACCACAATACGAAAAATATATATATAATTTAGCATGTAAATGCAGTCGGGTATATCTTAATATTTCCAATTTGTTTTATTGTAATGTGCTTGTTAGATACATTTTGGTGTGCATGTTGAAACCTTAAAATTGAAATATCTAGAGAAAAGAAACAGGAAGACTTAACACCATATTGAAGGAGATATGATTGAAGATGTGTGATATTCTTCAATGAGACAGGAATGCAACGGGGAAAAAAGAGAAAAAAGACATAACTTGGGGAACATAGGAGTATTCATCAGTAAGCATGTGTCTACACAACATGTCAAGTCCAGACTCTGTAAAAGCAGAGAATGGTTTAAACTAAAAAGGTATAAGAGTAACCACTATACTCATTATTACACATTATATTTAATCATCGAATGCATACTTGGATAGGAACATAACAAATGGCAGGGTTTATTATGTTAAACAAGTGTCATTCCTCATTCTTTAAAATTTCGATTACATGTAGTGTATTTTAACATTTACATTAACGAGCATTGATAAGGAAAATCACTTAACTTTAAATTAATGTTATATCAGAAATATACAGTAAAAAATTACAAAATTGCTTAAAAACATACCTTCAGCTGACTGCATTCCTGGTAGAAGAAGTGGAAGAAGAACACAAACTATCTTCATTGTTATAGACCTTGCTGGAAATAACACAATGTTGTTGCGATGAATAATAAGTAAAGAATTGGAATAAAATACATTGCAATTGCCAACGAACATTATAGTTTTTAAATTGGAAGTCCGTTTCCATTTACGTTACATAGTATTCACGTAAGAATTATCTGGTAAACAATTTCCTGAGAAGAGGATACGTTTATTTAAACCATAGGGACTACATTAATAACGTTTCTTCCATCTCATTTACCTCAAAGCACAAACTTAACTGTTGCTTAAACCAAATTAAAAAAAAAATGAATATTCTGTATAATTATATATGTCCAGACCATTTAAAACTACTTTGTGAACTTACCTGCATTATAAACGTCCTGATAAGGCTCAATTTTAGAACGAATTATATTACCAAGTATCATAATATTCATACCCAATAATACATTGTCTCACAGATCATTGTGAATTCTCAAATTATTGCGAGGTTTTTATTAACATGTGATTAATGCGAATAATGCGACTAGGTTATGATCACACTAATAGGGACTCGCATTGTAATATCTGATACATATATTTATATGCAAATTTTCTTCAAATCGCAATAACTAATTTCACAGTTTCCCATTCCTTAAAAATCGCAATAATAAATGCACGCAATTATTTCTGAATTTACAGTATAAGATATATATGTTCCTCAATTTATACTACTTCATGTTCATGTAAACAAAATTTTCAATATTGATAGATGTATTGTTAGGGAGACTTTTTACCTCTAGAGACACTGAGTTACAGACCTATTTTTAAGTTAAGGCGACAGTAATTACGTTAACTAACAAAAATAGAAGAAATAATATGCACTCAAAAAGGAGCGAGACAAGGTTTGTGGACCGGTAAGCGTAACCTGACATGCATGCACCATCCTCCATACTAAATCTATACAAATCAATCGATGTTCCTATCGTGAATGATACACGAAACTGTATCAATTTCAAGACACGCGGTAATGAAATATGACGTACAAAAGGTTTCAGTGATAACCTAAATTTCCCTACAGCCATATGAAGAACAAACAACAAGGAAATGATTAACAACAAGCTTCTCTATTAATAATACTATACAAATCAATCGCTGTTCCTTTCAAGCAAGATACGCATCAAGACGCGTGGTTATGAAAAAAATATGCATATCAGATTTCTGTTAAATTATACGTGTCACTGCAGCTTTATTATATACAAACGCACATTAAATGTTTCATAGCGACCTTCCCCAATATCCAACCAACATAGTTAGGAAATATTTGAGCCGATGTTTGTCTATAAGGATAATGTTGCAGTCAGAAGTAAATGTATTTGAAGATTTCAAAAGCTGTTATTAACCTTTGTAAAATATTCATTACTAAAATGGCTGGAAAGTAACTAAACAGTACGCAATTTAATGCACGGAAATCATCTAAGAAACTCTTAAAAATTATATCCGACTTGTGTATAAAATAAGATTTAGATAAAAATTCCCGTTTCAGATTAATACTTTTCTCGTGATTATCTTTTACTAATAACAGTCTTTCAATTTATTTGTATTCCTCAAATGTTTGTCAGGTTCAAACGATTATAAAGACTACTTTGAATAAGTATATTGCATGTCGTTTTAATAGCAATCCGGAATGCCGTTATATTGTATAAACATAAGAAGGATATCTTTTTATAGACGTTCTTAGAAATTTCCCGAGAACATAACATAGTTTTTTGTTTGTTTGTTGTAAAATCGTAGTTAGATTAGCTTATTATACATGTTTATGATTAAACACTTTCAAGGGTATAATGTCTTACTTACTATGAACAGAAAAAAACATGTCATGTTTACATAATGTACCACAAGTACAAAACAGTTTGGTCCCTTATCTCATATTTCATAATGAAATTTTAAAAAGAATCTGTTAGTTGTATTTAGTAATTCATTATGAATCAATGCTGTTTTTTGGTATTAACTTGAAAAAGAAATGTTTTGATTATAATCGCGAGTTTGAAGCATAAAACTACAAGTTTTTTAACGGAATATAAAGACGTGGTCGATTTCTCGCTTTAAATCAACTGAAAAAAATGTCATCAAGGAAGTAATGTATTTCAAATAATAAATTGTTCTACATATTGAATCATGATTTTTTTTTTTCGTTTTTAATATAACTTAACCTCTTTAAAATATTTTACAAAATGATCATTAGTACACCTGTCATGCATGCTAAGATAAAAGGTGTGAGAAAATAAAAATGAAATGATTTGTCATTCAATTTATTTGTCGATTAAGATGTATATTTTGTTTGTAATTATGATAGTTTAATTATTTTATATCTTAATGCATTTATTCAGCATACTTTTTAACCATATCTTTATTGAAACTCAATAAACCTTTAGGCTTTCATTTTAAGTATAAACAGTTAAAGCCAATAAGACATATTGCTAGTATAATCCATGTTTTTGACAAATATATTATTAGTTTTAGTTAATACTGTATGGTTTCATATCGATTAAAGATCAAATCAATTTACATTTATCCGCATCACACATTAATGATATTATCTGTATATTCTCTATAATTATATATAAATTGAAAATTTCAACCAACTGTATAACCTTACCTGCTATAAACTATATTAGAAGTCGTCCGCATGAGGCTCAACTTTAGAATGAATTAAGTTACAAAGTATTGCAAATATTTATATCCGACAAACACAGATCATATATATCTATTTACACCATTTAAACTATTTATAAATGTATTTTGTGAGAAAAATACTTATTCTTCGGACTAGAGAAATATAGTATCGGCATACTGCCATTAACAATATATAAACCATGACCAAAGACTTTTCATTATTTGAACCTCTCACATCTCCCTGGCCTATATCAATACTTAATATCTGATGAGTTAAGCCTTTTTCAACTGATTTTTATAGTTTTTTCTTATGTTGTACTGTTACACCACTTTTCCGTGTTAGGGGAAGTGTTAGGCGTCCGCTAACGTGTTTAACCCCGCCACATTCTATATGTACATGTCCCAAGTCAGAAGCCTGTAATTGAGTGGTTGTTGTTTGTTGCCGTTGGTCATATGCGTTGTTTGTTTATTGTTTTGTACAATTCTTGTGTGTTCTGTTACAACACTTTCCCAGTACTAGGGGAGGGTTTGGCACCCACTAACATGTTTAACCCCGCCTTATTATGTATGTATGTGCCTGTACCAAGTCAGGAGCCTATAATTCAGTGGTTGTCGTTTGTTCCTGTGTTCCATATTTGTTTTTCGTTCATTGTTTTGTACATACATTAGGACGTCAGTTTTCTCGTTTGAATTGTTTTACATTTGTCATTTCGGTGCCTTTTATAGCTGACTATGCGGTATGGACTTTGCTCATTGTTGAAGGCCGTACGGTGACCTTTAGTTGTTAATTTATGTGTCATTTGGTCTCTTGTGAAGAGTTGTCTCATTGGCGATCATATCACATATTCTTTCTTATATTTTCACTAATCTGGTGTTATCAAAAGTGTAGAAAAGGGTCTTTGCATTTTCTATGTCGATTTATGTTAAAAATCAGTAATAATGTATGAAATAACTACTCAACAGATTGAAATATCGTACAAGACATACACGCATACGTTAATTTATGTATTGTTTAATCATTCGTTAAATACTTGAACTATGTGACTTTGTCAATCGTTAAATATACACATGCTTAATAAAATCAGCTGTCCCCTGTAGTAAATAAAAGATTAAATCAAAATGATATAAAAAATGTTATTATTTTTATTTGCGTGGGATATATGTGTGGTTAGTTTTCCATGGAATCTAATTTAACAAATATGAGAATATAGCATGAGATGTTTATCTCAGTAAAAGGATTTAAAAAATATCATTGAATTTCAGTCTTATCAAAAAATATAAAAAAGGAACAATTTGTTCTTAGTTGGATATTTCAAAGACCTGTGTGCTAAGTAAAATAAATTTTTCATAAGTGTACAGTCTCCGAAGTCAATAAAATTCGTAGATATTGTCAAAACACGTTGATTTGGTGTATGTTTCGGACCTAAAAGCTTCGGGAAACTGGTGACTGCAGCCTACGAGACAAAATGATCTGTTCCAAGGTGTATATTAAATTTTTGAACTCGAAAAATTTCAGAATAAGAATATACAGCCAAAGTGCACTATGCCTCAGAACATTTTACTCAAACTTGTTTAGTAAAGGGTTGATAAATTCGTTATTTTTAAAGTGTAAAAAAATAGCAATTTTGTATTGATAGTTATATCACACCATTTTATATGTAGAATTTGTAGTTCTTTCACCAGAGTTCAACAAAAATATCAAGGCCAATTTTAAACCTTCTTAAACATTCTCCTTTAAACATATAATCGTCTAGACGATACGCCTTGTTAAAACATGCCAAATGGCACTGTTTGTATTCACTTTTGTCTAGAATTAATCTTTTTTCTCAGTGACGAAAATAGACACACAAGACACATTATGTATTTGTCATATTTTTAAAAAGTAAAATAAATTGCAGCAGCTTTTTTCAGCGGAATTTTAATGTCTTCAATGGTTTACGGTACATCTCTGTTAACAAACATACCAGCATCACCTGCATTTTGAATAAATGTTTCTCATTTGATATGATATCACAGGACAGACGTTTCCTCTCATAAATGTCTACTTACAAGAAAGCTGCATACAAGTAGGCTTATAGAACTAAGGTTTCTTAATTTGCAAGGTTTGACAATTGAACAGATGTCACAATGATTTGATTGACCGATAACGAAAATTTGTCACAGAGGACCGCATATATGCTCCATTTACAATCCCGTCCTCTTTCCTCATTTAAATGCCAAAGTGATCCTTAATATCCTGATTTATTTCCCTCCTGAGTCAAACCAGAAACATGAACATTATCATTTGCTGCTTCTACGATGAGCCAGCGGCATTGATGAGTAGGATCAGACTGATCTTTTGGAGTCGTCCAGGGGAGAGGACCATTTTTCATACGGACTGTCATCTTTTGAACTAAAACACTAAAAATCTGTCCCAAATTGCATGTTTTAATATATGATATTAGTTTAATTTTTGACACTGCACCGATTAATTCATCTTTTTTTTTCTGAAAGCACCATATAAAATGATATGAATAAGTAGTGCCACTAGATGAGCAGAAACTCCTAAAAGTTCTGGCGCATCTGTGTACTTGTTCAGAAGGTTTTTTATATGCTGTGTTTTGTTCAGTCTGTAGTCTCTTTTGTTTTGTTTTTTTTTTTTTTTTTGTTTTTTTAGAACTAATGCATTGACAAAAGTATTGTTATTGATATTGTTTTAGAGTAATCATGCTGAATATTGATTAATATCTTTTAAAAAAATGTATAAGTATATGATGTGGCTTTCATTTTCAAATTATGTACCAATATTTTTGGGGTACTTTTTCTATTCTACCTTTATTTATTTTTATATCTTTGTTATATATAGTTTTGTCTTTCTGTCTTTTCTTTATTTATTTTGCCCATCGTTTTTCATTTAACATTCAAATATAGATCTATTGACAGATTCAGACTTTTAAGGATAGTCAGCAAAAATTTAGGCAGTTCAACAGCAGCATTCGATAGAGCAATTGAGACAACAAGAGCTAATATCAAGTGGATGGATAGTAACTTCCAGATTATAGAGGATTGGTTACAGAGTCTACCTTAGTAGGGAAAACAACGTAGTTGCCTTTTCCGATTAAATACACTGTCAATATGTGTTAATAAAACAAAAAATAAAAACATCAAATTTATATACTGTTGCTAAATGAAAAACAAAAGTGTTCGAACGTAACATGATAATTGAGTTGTGTAAAAATATCAACTTATTAAGTAGATGGGATGTTACTGTTGAGAAATGGGACAGTTGGAAAATTAAAGTATAAACGGTTTATAAATTAGATAATAAACATTCTTAAACATTTCTCACTTAAACTTCATTTATGGGTGCAACTTGTGGAGCAGGATCTGCTTACAGGTCTGGGACACATACGATTATTCCTGTGTTGTGTGTTTTTGGTTTTTTTTTTTTGGCGTTCTTGTTGCTTAATCCTCAGTTTTCTGTGAAGTGTTTTGTATATTGTTGATTGAATTTTGTCGTTATTATTCTTGGTAATTGTATGTTCTGGTTGTTTGTCTCTGTATATTTTTTTGACTTGTCCCTTTGGTATATACAACCTTGATTTGGGGCCATCTGCTCAGGACAAAGACCACAAATCACCCTAAAAAAGAAAACTCCACTTTTTTTGAAATTTTAAGTCAATCTTTAGAAATGAGGCAGGATATAACCCACAAGATATGCGGCTTTAAGATTTACTATACACCAACGTGATTTAAATACTTTTTGTAATAAGACTTTGTATCATATCTCAATTTTGAAGACATATTATGGAATTTTCTATCCATTTCCCTTTATAAAAACTAATTTGTTACCATAATGAAGTCTGACCCAAGAACATAGAGAAAAGAAAAGAAGAAAAGTCATAAGTCCAATACGACAAGAAATCACCTTCAGTTGGCGTAAATGAAATACCACGAAAAGATGAATACTGTCAACTGAACCGACACAGAACTAGAGTCTGAGCAACACGAATCAAAGCGAAACCGTTTCAAAAAAGAAAGTTGAGCAGTATCTGCTCTTTCACTTACACCGGTCGTGTTACTCCTTACAAATAAATTTGCTACGTGAAGTGAAACATATCCGAGTTATTCTTTGACACTGTTATTCTTCTCAAATTATGATGGCGTACGACAAGAGAAGATTTCAACTTTCCTATTTTGAGACTTCCAGTTTTATGACACAACATTCATTCAACGGCTGTATTTTATATTCAAGACCTTATTAACAATACATATTTGAGTCATACTCATTTAAAAATAATTCATGGAAGCAATTGATTTGTTGGAAATTTACACATGGCCTGGGCCGTGATATTCGAATTTTTTTTTCCTGGCTTCCATGAATAATTTCGATTCTAATAGGACAAATACGGTCATCAAAAAACTGAAGCGAGAGTGGGTATGTCGTGTGTGTGGCTGTTCTTTTTTACTCCATGTTAGATAAAGCTAAAACATTCTAATAATCTGTAGCTTGCATGATTAATTCGTAAATAACCGCTAGAAAAGAAGTGCTTAATTCTTTTAATTCTCAAACTCAACATTTGCGATTTTTAATTTACATGTTTTTCTCGTAAGCTACCGTCAAATCCAAAGTAGACATTTCGTAACTAAGGAGCTGCCATGATGACTTGCTGAAATCCGTGAATATGCGAATAATGCAAGATAATAGAAAATAAAACAACACCTACCTCAAAAATCAATTTTAATGTAAAATTATACGAATTTCGATAGTTCACGTAACGGAAAAACCTTCAGATGTAGCGTTTTTATTTGTATGACGTCATGTTTTGAAGTGACTAAAATGCGCCAAAAGCATTCATGGACTTTCGCGGAATTTTATTTTAGTTTGATTTTGTAGATTTCTCCTACAAATAAAAAACAACTTATGAGATATTTAGGCATGATTGGGTTTTACAGGAAATTCTGTTCAAATTTTGCTACTGTTGTTCAACCATTGACTCATCTTTTACGGAAAGATTCTAAATTCATCTGGAGTGAAAATTGTCAAAACGCTTTTGAAAATAGCAAATCACTTTTAATTAATAATTCAGTTCTGATCACTCCAGACTTTGAAAAACAATTTAAACTTGCCGTTGATGCAAGCGATGTAGGAGTTGGAGCTGTTTTATATCAAGAGACAGATGATAATGTTGAGAAACCTATATCATATTTTTCTAAGAAATTAGATAAACATCAGAAAAATTATTCAACTATTGAAAAAGAGTAATTTGCACTGTTGTCTGCACTTCAACATTTTGATGTATATTTAAATCCCACTGTGCATCCTATTCTTGTTTATACTGATCATAATCCTCTCACCTTCATAAATAAAATGAGAATCAAAAACCAGAGATTGACTAGGTGGAGTTTATTGTTACAGGAATATGATGTTATTGTAAAACATATTAAAGGTAAAGATAATGTAATAGCAGATGCTTTATCTGAAACTTATTAAAACACTGTGTATATACTATGTATTTTTGTACATATTATTCATGAAAAGTTTTTGTTTCACTCAAACTTTTTTTAAGGGGGGGAGGTATTATGATACTGTAACTATCATATTTATTAAGTTGGCCTAATTTGTTTTGTGTGGCCTAAGAATGTTTACATTGTTTTATATTGTGTACAAAATAATACACATTGTGTTACAACTATGCAGTTTAGAAATCACTGGAACAATCATTGATACTCATGGAATGATTGGAACTTCCTATTTCACTTACATATAACGTTTCCAGAATGATCATAACAGAAGATGCGTAATTTAAACATCTACAGTTATCTAGAACTTGCCTTTACGAGTATTTAAATGCAGACCCTAAAGTTAGACATAGACATAGAGTTAGACATAGACATAGAGTTAGACATTAATATTCTCAGCAGTTGGATTGACACTTTTATTTACAAACTACATCATACTAGATTGTGACCTATTGGATATAATATTCTGTGGATTCCGAGAAGATTTCCGGTTAAAGAAAAGATAAAAGATTGGACATATATTTTGACAGTTAAGTTGACATTTCTTTTTGTGTAATACTTCTTGTAAACTGTATGTTCACTGGTGTTAATATGTCCTTTGATTGAGTTAAGCTATTTCAGTTGATATTTAATAGTGTGTCTTTCTATGTTGTGTTGTTACACTATTGTTTCAGAAAAAGGGTGAAGGTTTGGTACCATTAAAACGTTTAAACCCGCTGCATTTGTTTGCACCTGTCCTAAGTCAGGAATCTGATGTTCAGTAGTTGTCGTTTGTTGATGTGGTTCATAAGTGTTTCTCGTTTTTCGTTTTTTATATAGATTAGACCGTTGGTTTTCCCGTTTGAATGGTTTTACACTAGTAATTTTGGGGCCCTTTATAGCTTACTGTTCGGTGTGAGCCAAGGCTCCGTGTTGAAGACCGTACTTTGACCTATAATGGTTTAAATTTTGACTTGGATGGAGAGTTGTCTCATTGGCACTCATACCACATCTTCTTATATCTATTGTGTATAATAAATCTTGTTAAATTTTATTATTGATTTGTGTCTTTTGTTGGCTATAATTAAAAGGCGAAATTACAATGCTGACCAAACTCTGTACCATATACACCACTGTCATCAGGTAAATTACATGGTATGTATTCTCATACTTTCTTTTTACATGTTTAAACTACTAAATTGACTAAACCATTTGTCATCTCAAATGTGAGGTTTACATGTTTTACCTGTATGCATTTTCATATGTTTCTCGAAATTACTAAGATCCCTAAACCCTTTCCCACAAACATCACATTCATGAGGTGTATAACTTGTATGTATTCTCATGTGAATATTTAAACTACTATGTTGACTAAACTGTTGATCACATACACCACATTTATAAGGTTTATCACCTGTATGTGTTCTCATGTGGTTTCGTAAAATACTATGCTGACTAAACTGTTTACCACATACATCACAGTCATAAGGTTTATCACCTGTATGTATTCTCATGTGAATCTGTAAACCACCAAGCTGAATAAACCTTTTACCACATAAATCACACTCATGAGGTTTATAACCGGTATGTATTCTCATGTGAATCTTTAAATTACCAAGCTGACTAAACCGTTTACCACATACATCACAGTCATGAGGTTTAACACCTGTATGTGTTCTCATGTGAATCTGTAAATTACCAAGCTGACTAAACCGTTTACCACATACATCACATTCATGAGGTTTATAATGTTTTTCAACTGTATGTATTCTCATATGACTCCGTAAATTACTAAGCCGACTAAACCCTTTCCCACATACATCACAGACATGAGGTTTATCACCTGTATGTATTCTCAGGTGAATTTGTAATCTTCCAAGCTCAGTAAACCCTTTTCCACATAAATCACATTCATGAGGTTCATCTCTATGTGTAGTCATGTGTGCCTTAAAGACATCACTGCGAGAAAATTCAATAGCACAAACATCACAGTTATAAGGTCTTTCACCAGTATGTGTCCTCATATGCCTCATTAAATCATGTCTTCGAGAAAATTCACTAGCACAAACATTACATTTATGAGGTCTTTCACCAGTATGTGTCCTCATGTGTCTCTTTAAGTGACTTATTTGACTAAATTCTTTAAAACAAACATCACATTTATAAGGTTTTCACCAGTATGTGTTCTCAAGTGTCTTGTTAAGTGACTACTTTGACTAAATTCTCTAGCACAGACATCACATTTATGGTGTGTTTTACCAATCTGTGTGTTGATGTGTCTCTGTAGAGTACCATTGATTGTGACTAAATCCTCTCCTCCCTCTAACATCTTATTGATAATGTTTATCTCCAGTATGTGAGCTTTTGCACGACTCTGTAAGGAACCAAAACAAATTTAGACATAAACCTTTTTATACCTTCCGGCAAATTACACATAACATATCTATTTTGACTTTCTTTGTATGTTTGGGTAATTCTAATTAAATACTATATATAACATGTACAAGACGTATATATGCTGTTCTGCCTCATTATATTCCATACTATATATATAACAATTACAAGACGTATATATGCTGTTCTGCCTCATTATATTCCATACTATATATAACATGTACAAGACGTATATATGCTGTTCTGCCTCATTGATGTATACCTCACATCTTCTTTATTCATGAGGAAAAAATGTTGTTAGATGTCAACATGATTTACAGGCTCCATGTTGAAGACTTTGACTTATAAAATTTGTTATGCATTGTAACGTGGATGGTGAGTTGTCTCATTGGCACGCAAGCCACATCTTCTTATTTATATTAAATAAACTGTTGACTTAGAGATAGGTCTCAGCTATCTAATCTGATGGACAGCAACATTGAATAGATATGCAACTTTATAGAAAATATCATTGATATATACATGATATACCACAATTAATTTCTATCAAATAAACTTAAGCAGAAAAATTAACATTGAAAACTGCTAATAAATTCAGTTACTTAATAATAACCATGACCTAGGTTGCATTCAAACTGTCAAAGGAGTTCATATGTGGAAAAGCTATGTATCCATATTTGGGCGGATGAACAGATGGACAGGAGTAAAACAATATCCCCCACCCAACTATCAGTTGCAGGGGCATAAAATGTGTTCGTGACAACTATGGTTAAGGGAGCTACCATTCAATTTGGGGGCTAGGATGAAATTTAAAAAAAAGGCAGGACAGGAGTTTTGAGTAAAGAAAAATGTATATTTCTCTCTGGAAAACACCAATAATCCCTACATGTATGTAGCAAGATTAGAGAAGTTCAAGGGAAACATTCAAATGAAATCGATTGATAAGCAGCCAAGATTAAATGTATTAAATGAAGAATAAAATTAAATATTTGACACAAAATAGGTTTCTGACACAGAATAACTGTAGTCAAAAAACTTAAAATTGATTATATGATTTGAATTTATATTCAATGTTTTGTTTTTGTGCAATACACTATGTTTTTGTGAATTAACCCCCTCCCCCTCAAAAAAAAATGAAAAAAAAATTTACCCCCGCCTTTTTTTTGCTTTTGTGCAATACACTATGCTGTTGCGTATTAACCCTCCACCACCACCAAAATAAAAAAAATGAACCCTTTTTTTGCAAAAACTTTCTTTTTAATTTCTGAAATCTAAAATGAGAAAAAATGCCCCTCCCAATTTCTTTTTTACCTGTCCCAAACTCCCAAAAAAATTTTCACCACCCCCACCCCTTTTCCCCAAAAGAATTCTTTCCCTCAAGATATGGTCATAATCTCAATTCAAATTTCTAATGGAGGTCGCAACCATAATTACCCTTGTACATACATCATAAAAGTCTTGAAATAGATAATGTCATACATAGTAATGGCTAAAATGAATATTCCTTAATCATCATTTAATAGAAACTTCTAAAAATAAATTGACAGCTACGGTGACAGTGACAATGACCATCTCAAGACAATATAACATTTCTTTATACATAATTTAAAAGCAGTCTAAGGGAGGTAATCAAAACATAACATTGTACTTAAAGTATAATGTTGTGTTTGGATTACCCTCCTTACACTGCTTTTAAATTGTCTTAAGTAATTGTCCATTAACAAGGAAACCCTTGTTTTCCCCCTTTTTTGCCCCTTTTTCCTATTCGGTTTGAGCCATAACCTCCCAAAGCCAATCTTAACCATCCCTTTGTGGTACGGAAACTTGTGGTATAATTTTAGAGACATCCAGACAGCGTTCCACAAGTTATTGTCTGGAAACTAGAAAAATGCTTATGTGGGCCCCTTTTTGGCCCCTAATTCCTAAACTGTAAGGACCATAACGCCCAAAATCAATCCCAACCTTTCTTTTGTGGTTATAAACCTTGTGTTTAAATTTCATAGATTCCTATTTACTTATACTTAAGTTATTGTCCGGAAACCAAATGTCTTCGGACAACGCTGACGACGACGACAATGTGATACTAATATCAGATCGCAAAATTTTTTGCGGTCATATAAAAAATATGCATATTTTCAGAAATAACTTTAAATCCCTATTGTCACCGGCATTGTTTCACTATTGATTTTCTTGACTTTATCATAAGAGGTAATTTTCTATTGTTCTTGTTCATCAGTTTAGCCACTGAGTGACATGTCTTAACAAATATGGCTGTGTTTACTTACATCACAATTTTACTCTCTGACAGTACATATACCTGTATACATCCAGTACAAATCCAGGACCTAAGTAAATAAAATCTAAATGAATATTTTCTTTAAAAAATAATTAAAACATGGATTTGTATCCTTGATTAAAACTATCCTGGACTTTAATATGTTTTTTTTCAGTGTACAAAATAATTATAATCCATCAGTATCTTTATTTTGGCTTAGCACAAGGTCATGTTTTCTCCGACTGTTAATCATGGATGTGTGCTAATTTTTTTAGTCTATAGATACATGTACATGACATTCTTAAATTCAGAAATTATTGTCAGAAGTTTTTATTAATGTAAATAATACGACTACTTGAGTATAGCAATAACACATGATAACATGAATAATAAGAACTGACATTCTGATATCAAATACATGTGGCTTTTCTTAAAATTGCAATATTTAAACTTGCATTTTTGTTAATTTTTCATTTTACAATAATTTGTTACAACACTGGAGGAGGTAATTATGTTTTTTTCATTTATTGTTTGTACTAAAATCAGGACATTAATTTTCTCAATTGAACTGTTTAACATTTGTCAATGTTTGATTACGGGGTCTTTTACAGCTTGCTATTCATGAGGTATGGGTTTTTCTCATTGTTGAAGTCCAAGTGGTTGCCTTTAATTTCTTACAGTATGCATCTAGATACTTAATTTGAGCTTTGGAGGATAGTTGTCTCATAACATTTGGCAATCATATATAACCATGATATTGATAACACAACATGTTATTATTAATATTAACCGTCTTAACCCTTTGAGTCCCAAGCGGACATATATGCCCTCCACCGCCCGAGTCCCAAGAGGACATATATGTCCATTTGAACACCTTGTTATGAAATATAATCGAGTAGAACTCTGTAAATAACCGACAGAACTTATAATTATGTACTCGTTATAAAACCTTGTTCTCCGCAAACATTTTATACATATTTTATGCAGATCTATCCGGGCAATACATCCAAAAGACCGTCAATATTTTGAAAAATATTTTACATTTCTCCATTTTAAAGCTTTCATTTTATTTCCGATTTTACTTCTTTTAATCTGTGAAGTAATTTATTCTCAAGCTGGATTTTGATTTTATTTACAACAGATTCGATATTTGCATTTGAATATTTTTTGGTATGTTTAAAAATTAAGAATATTGACAAGTTTTGTACTAAGGGTTTGGCGTTTCGTGACGTCAACGAAATTCATCTAAATGACGTCAGATATTACGACGTAAATTACTATCAGGCACTCACCGTCATCTTCATTAAGTTGATAGCTGCAAAATGCTTATAAGAATAAATTAATAAAGATTTTAATAAATAACAACACAATTTTGATAGACATATTTAGTATTTATTCTTGGCATGAATAAGCTTGACAAAACATGGTTTTTGAATACTTCTATGTCATTTGGTCTCTGGTTGAGGGTTGTCTCATTGACAATCATACCACATCTTATTTTTAAAATTTTGAATAATCTTAAATTCTGAATCTTAAACACCATAGAGACTGTGACTTAACATATATATATATTTTAATTTGTCAAACTGGTTCTAAAGAGGTTTTGTTGTTAAAATATAAAAAGATTTCCATTTCAAATTTTGAAATGTGAGACCACACAAAAATAAAATATAATTATCGACAAAAATTCAATGTCATGACATTTTCAGAACTTCTAAAAGTATATACGTATAGGCCAAAATATAGATATTTAAGTCATAATTAACTTTTTTGTTCTTCTTTATTCTTCACAAAATCAGCACATCAGTATAAAATCTAACCGTAGTATTCTGAATTTTTTTATCAGAAAAGGCTGAATTATGAAAAAGGAAAAAAACCAGTTTGAATCAAAGATGCAATTAAGTTCAAATATAAATAACAAATGAATTTGCAAAATATGATTTACTAGTAGTTTGCATCTTTATGATTTGAGTAAATAAAAAAATACTAGTAACTTATCAGTACAGGCTGCATATTTATGTATACAAGTATTTATGTATACAAGTGCATTTTTATGTTTTGAATTTGATTTGCTTTTTGTTATTTTTTTTCCTTTTAATTTCTATTCAATTTTGTTACTATTTTGGTTTCCAATTTTTCATTTGAGACAGACGAAACAGGTATCTTGTGGACTTAATTATGATAAAAATGAGAAGAAGTGGTATAATTATAGTATACCAACGGGACAACTCTCCACCAGAGACCAAATGGCGTAGAAGTGAGCAAGTATAGGTCACCGTACGGCCTTCAACCTGATATTTTTTTTGTACAATAACAAAACATCATGACGATATATCAAACTCTAAATAACTATCACAGGGGGAAAGGAGGGGGGAGGGGGGTATACATATACTAATTCCTCATCCTTTTTATATCTATTAGTAAAATATTAAAGCACATTCACACTGTAACCATTGTTGAAGAATATATTATTCTAAAAGGCCCATTTAAACGAAAGAAATTTAAAATAAAAATCTTTTATAAAATATTATGCTTCAAACTAGATGTTTAGCAAGCCACAATCAATCAAAGTACAAATTGAAAATTGTCTGTATATAATATATTCTCCCCTTTCTTGTAAGATCATAAAGAAGACAACAACATTTGCTAAACGAAAACCCAATCATCTTAAAATATTATAGATCTTTGGTTTCGTTATGTTTATAAACAGGAGTTAGCAAATTAAGAAAGATCTTCATTTTAACCAGACTGGGGAAAAACTTATTCAGGGCATGACACATTGTGTTTATATCAAAAAAAATGTCCTCTAGATGTCTGTTTGGGGTTTTGTTGTTTGCTTGCTGTCTCATCGATTTATATCCCCTGTATCTCCTTTTATTCATAACTGTTCCGTATTGCAGAAAGGACTGTTCACTAAAAGACACACCCCTAAACTTAACATAGTAAAGTGAGTTTATGATTTAGTAACTTTTGACAAACACGTAAAATAAAACAAATGCATCATTGTTTCAGGGGTTAATTAGATGACTTAAATATTATCTCTTTCGTTCAAATTAGGGGAAGGCCTTAAACAATAAAAAAAAATGGAGATCTTAAGAGTAGATGTATAATGCCAGTGGTTCTTTTATTTGCTGTCGATTTTTTCTTCTTTGCTATTCAATGATCTTAATTTTTTTATTAATTCCGTTCTTACATCCCAACTTTGTAGATCTAAATTACAGTGTCCGTTCCATAATAACCGAAAAGAACTCGTATTAAGTTGGCAAAATGTAATTCCACGTTGAGGCTATAACAAAAAAATCCTACATTCTTTTCTCCATCATTTTTGTCCATGCATCTGATATTTGGCTATATTCTTTCTTTTTGCTAAAAGTTTTCACCCCAAAAAAAAAATGATGAAAAATTAAATTGAAATCCCCAAAAAATCAATTTGTAGGGCATGGTTCTTTGAAATACTTAGATAGTTCAATAGTTTTTAAAGTATCACCTATCACATGAATAATCCTATGTCAAGCTCTGGGTATTTTTTTTAGTAGACTGTTTTTATTTTTTCTCGCCTTGATGAACGGGACGTTTGCTCCGGCCTATTTTTTTCCCGCTGATGACCTGCGGTCTGAAAATGTTCTCCCCGCCGTCGACTGAAAAGCCGGATGAAATCTCAAGTAATAGCAAAGTAAGAATAATTGAACTTTATTGAAAATAATAATACCTGAATGGGATTGATGGCATACGTGAAACGTGAACACATTACACGATACATTACAAAAATGATAAAAAAAAGAAATGAATTATCATGATTATTGTGCGGCCAATCTATTAATTCACGGCATATTGTTTAGTTGCTTATGTAATAATGATTTTGATACGATGTTTCATTTATGAAGAGATATTATAGATTTCGGTATTATTTATATAGTAGTATTCAAGACTTCGACACTTTACTTCTGAGTTTTTACACCAAAAGAGTACTAAATATCTTTTTAGTTTTTAGTATTTTGTTTCTATAATAAAACCTTCTTTAAGTTAAATATATTTCAGCAAATATCAAATATATTTCAGGAAATCAAACTTTGATAGTATTGAAAAAGAACTTTTGCAATCAATAACACTTTACACTATGCAAATCGATAAAACTATAACCGTTGTACAAGCCGTTGACTGTACAACACTTACGGTATTTTCAAGTACCTGCAAGCTATTTTATTTCGACGTTTTACACACCAACGTCACGAATAACACTCTTTTTGATGACGTCATATGCCTTAACGGTACATTTTGAAAATAAAATAACAATGTTTTTGTAATGTCAACTAAGTAATCTTAATATTTACAAAGTCAAATACATCAATAAAGGCATACTAGGTCAGGAATGTGTATTCAAAATATGCAGAAAATATGCATTTTACCTCGAAAAAAAATAGGGTTTTCCATGTATGAAAATGAAAATTATTTGGGACTGAGAGGGTTAAATGACAAATTTCAGTCTGGACAAGCAGAAAACAGCTTCTTCATAGTTTTCACGTTATAAACAGTATTAAGTTTACCCATATATCTTTCACTCCAGTTTGTAAAGAATAAAATAAATCATTGTCATAAACTTACTTTGTTTGAAGGGAGAATGTAATGATGTGATTTCCGAGTATTATCACTCAATACTACTATTACTAATACAATGAAATGCTCCTAATTGTACTAACTTACCAAATATACTCTGATACTCTCTGGTTAAGTCTTAGTACATGCGTTATACTCCCGCCAATACGCCAACTCTCATTACCTGGTAACTATCCGAGATCTTATCCTGAGTTAGGTAGTTATCAATGGATCATATCGGGAACCGGGCTACGCGGTATATCTAACTACCGTACTGTCTACATAGTAATGTCACGTCCATTATACCATATTACACAACACTCCCCCCACTTTGAAAGGAGTGAGTTTACTTCCTATTCGAATATTCACTATATTCCTTTAGACCACCCCGTCTGGTCGCACCACGGGGATACAAATAAATCTCCAAAATATATCCAACGTTGACATTTCGACGACACACATATATTTTTCAAAATTCAACAATTGCTCCGTCGTCACTCTGCGGAGTTATTTTAAAACTAGCATATCATTCCTTGATATATGTATTACAAACAATCTTCACTGTTGATGTAATTTCCAATAACAATTTACAACTGATTTACGTTATCCTCTATGTACACACAAATCTGCTCTTTATGTACATCATGCTATCTTGTCTAATATAAATTTACCTTGCTGTACCAGAGTCCTGGCACCGTGGACATCTGAACTTTACCATGGTGTCAGCCAGCTCTGGTGTCAAATCTACACAAGCTCCATGGTACCACTCATCGCAGAAATCACACTGTATCATAAACAGTCCATCATCTGGTTTTCTGCACAAACAGTACAAGTCTGGGTTAGTCGCCTTGGTCACATCTTCACCGTCTTGTAACCGGTGCTGGCACTGTTTTAACCAGGGTGGTACTTCTCTGTCTTTACATGGTTTTAAACGGTCATGATTTATTGTTAGTACAGTTTTTTGTAATTTTATCTTGTACACATACGAAGATAATTTGGCACATACAAGTCCTGGACCTTTCCAAGGTGGGTCCAATTTCTTCGCCCGACCTTTAATTTTGCCGTGTCTAAAACATAAACTAAATCTCCTATTTTGTATTCTCTCTCCAGAATACGTACATCATAATCACGTTTCATGGTATTCTGTGTAGTTTTTAGCGTATTGCGCGCTATTTCATGTGCAGATGTTATGGCATCTCGGAGTCTTATCACATACTCATCTTGTGACTCGTCTGTTTTAGCACCAGGTACGCTGTACAATAAATCAACAGGCTGGTTAACCTCTCTCCCAAGCATCAGCATGTTTGGCGTAAAACCAGTACTTCTGTTAACTGACGATCGAACAGCTCCTGCCAACTGTGCCAAATGTTCATCCCAATTGTCTTGTTGTTTAGAAACGAAGCAACGGACGGCGTCCATTAAGGTTTTGTTGCAACGTTCTGCTTGTCCGTTTGATGATGGTCTGTACGGAGTAGTTCTCGCTTTGTGCATTTGCAAGATTTCACAGATGGATTTGAAAAGCTTACTTTCAAAATTGCGTCCTTGGTCTGTAAAAACCTGAAATGGGAATCCAAAACGAGAGAAAAACTCGTTTACAGCAGCTCTTGCCGTATGTTCCGCAGTTTGTGCTGGTAACGGAATACATTCCATCCATTTGGAAAACTGATCAACCATAACTAGTACATGGGCATTCCCAAATTTCGTCTCTGGCAGTGGTCCTAGAAAATCCAAGTGGACACGCTCCATTGGTGCACCTGCATGAAACTGGGTAAGCGGACATTTAGCCTTCCTGTTTGGCTTCTTGTGTAAATTGCATGTACTGCATGTTTTGACAAAGTCTCTTATTCGTTGTGTCATACCATACCATTGATATTTTGCCTTAATTCTCAATGTGGTCCTATTCATACCTTGGTGACCTGCTGCAGGAATATCATGACATAATGATAGCACTTGTTCAACAAGATCTCTTGGTACCACAAGTCTTGGTGTTTTATCCTTCTTGTCCAAATTTCTCAATATTTCATTATCATCTAAAAAGAACATATCTTTGTTTATCCAATATTTCTTAGCTATTGGACTGCATCTGAATATTGTAGCTTCTGATGGCTCTGTTTTGTCCCTAAACCATACCAGTATTAACTCCAAGTCTGGGTCTTTAGACTGATAATCTCGTAATTGCTCTGATGAATAAGTACTGGCTTCGATACCCGTCTCAGTAATGGCATTTACATTTGGGAGATCCAAATATGTCGCGTAAACTGACATACCAAGTGGTGTAGTGACTATTTCAACTGAACTGTGACAAACATTTTGGTTCTGGCTTACTGTATCTTGATTTGTACTGTCAAATACTTGTTGCTGGACCTGAGATGTACCTAAATTCTCATTCACGTGACTAGTCACGTTCTGGTTATCATCTTGTGATGTTGAACTATCTGGTCTAGCATTGTCCTCTGTAATCACATATGTATGTTGTGTATTGTCCTGTTTCAGTAAATTGTTATCAGAAATCAAAGAACTCGGTAGTACTGTATGTGGTCCTGTATTGTGTGGTTGCTCGTAAGGTTTACAGTCCTGATGTGAAGCTAACGGAATAACGTTATCTACGTCTTCTTGAAAACCAAGCCAACTTTGGTGAGCACGAGTACAATAATCGCATGCTCCACAGGGTAGATTGTGTTTTAGCACGTTTCCAGCTGCTAATCTATTCTGTGAACAGGCTAAATCTGGCAGACGTGATAATGCGTCCGCATTTTGGTGTCTTTTACCTGGCCGGTGCTTTACTGTCATGTGATACTGGCTTAGCTCCTCTAACCATCGAGCTAGTTGTCCTTGTGGCTCTTTAAAGTGCAATAACCACGTTAAACTACTATGGTCTGTACGGACTATAAACTCTCTTCCTAAAAGGTAGTGTCTATAATGTCTGGTGAATTTCACTACTGCAAGCAATTCTTTTCTTGTCGTGCAATATCGTTTTTGCTCATGGGTTAATGAAAAACTTCCGTAGGCAACGGGACGCTCTACACCATCTTGTACTTGTATTAACTCTGCACCAATTGCGAAATTGGAAGCATCTGTGTCCAAAATAAACGGATCTTTATTGTTGGGTAATGCCAATAACGGAGTTGTTGTCAATGCCTCTACAAGTTTGTCAAAAGCCTCTTGCTCTGAATCTCCCCATTTGTACGGTTTCTTACCGGTCAATTGATACAAAGGGTAGGATAAATCTGCAAAGTTCTTTATGAAAGTTCTATGATAATTAGCAAAGCCAAGAAATTGTTCAACCTCTCTTGTTGTCGTAGGTACTTTCCATTTCTTAACAACTTCAACATATTCACTGCCAATTGCCATACCATCTCTATCGATTGTTCTGCCTAAAAAGTCTATTTCTTTTTTAAAGAAATCACATTTCCTGGGTTTTAATTTCAGCCTATACTCTCTGAAACGTTCAAAAACTGATCTTAAATTCTGTAAATGGTCTTCAAATGTCTTTCCCATTACTAAAATATCGTCTAGGAAGGCAAGTACAACATTCCATGTTAAACCTCGGAGAACGAGATTCATTACTCTTGAATATGTCCCTGGGGCATTGCAAAGACCAAAACTCATTCGGACAAAGTGGAATAATCCATATTTAGTTATGAAGGCGGTCTTTTCTTTGTCTGAGTCCTTCACTTTTACTTGATAATACGCACTATTTGCGTCCAATTTTGAAAACCATTCATTTTCCGCCAAAGTGTCCAAACATTCGTCTATCAGAGGAAGCGGGTAGACATCTTTTTTCGTCACGGAATTCAATTTCCGGTAATCTATACACCAGCGCACGTTACCATCGCGCTTGCGCACAAGTACTGGCGCAGATGCCCATTCTGATATTGATGGTTCTATTATACCTGCATCTAACATTTTCTTTAAATGGCTTTCTTCTTCGTGTGCAAAGCACATGGGTGTTCGTCTTATTCGTTGTTTGATAGGGCGCGCATCACCTGTATCAATCTCATGTTCAATGTGGTTAAATGTTCCCAAGTCAAAATCATCTAGTGCAAAACATCAGCAAATTCATGAAGTAAGTTCGCAACTTTGGACTTTTGGTCTTCAGTGAGTGTACTGGATTTATCCAATATGTTCTGTAACTGTTCCGGTAGTGTATTGTTATCTCTGGCTATTCCAGTTGTTGCTACTGACGGGGCTGGCCCCGTTTCAACAACATCAGCTTCAATTGCTTCGCCTAAAAGAGTTCCCTTTTGCAAAATTATCTTGTTATTTGTTACATTCAGTAAACTGACACATGGCAAAACACTAGCGTTGTAATAACCACGTGGGATTAACAAATCTATCTCTTTATTAGTAGGTATGACACATGATTTTTTTAACACATCCCTTCCATAATATAAATGCTTTCAACTTACAGAGCTCATAAAAACAAAGAAAATGGTGTTTAAAATATGAAGATACCTTTAGCGGTTCAAAAGTTACGACCAAAACAAATTTAAAAAATAGCGATATTTTCTGCCACTTTTGCTATATATGATACAAAAATGATAAAATCTCTAATTTTAGAGGCTATTATCTCCACATTTGTTGCTAACAAAACCTAAATAATCTCTAAATCTTCTATTTAGGGATATATTAGACTGGTATGGTCTTTACTAGTTACTTAAACCCAAAGTTTCCAAAAATATAAACACCACAAATAGGTCTTCGAGCACCCTCAGAAACGTGTCCTAACTGCAGAAACGACAGAGTCCAGCATTTTTTTCTCTTGAATTGGCTGTAATTCCGTTACTTTTTTGCATTACATCCTTAAAAATTTGGCTACCAGGGTAATTTGGCATGCTCTTTCATGTGGCACTGTCAAAATTGCAATATCTTTAGTGGAAATTTGAGTTTTGTTACCATGGTTACCATTTTTTTTCAATGATCTAATTTGAAGCAACCATTGTATAACCCGTTAAATATTCAATTTCCAAGTTATCTTTGCACAAATTTGTTTTCTGAGACTTTTTGGCATGCTTTTTCTTTTATCAATGTTAAAGATATATTTACTGGTCAGGAAATGATAGTTTTGTTATCCTTAAATAGTCAATTACCATGGCAACAATTAACTATAACTTTCCACAAAATATATTGGATACTTTAAAAATTACTGTTTTGTTTCAATGTTTTTTTAAAGGAAGACCATGTAATTTCTAAAATGTATATGGTGTATCCTTTCAGGGAAAAACAACCAAATATGTTTATTTCAAATATGTCTATAGTCATGGTAGTGTGAATCTTTAAAAGGTTGGTTTGGCAAAAAATGATATAAAACAGTGGAATATGTAATAATTTAAGTAACAAGATAAAATAGCAATAAACAGTTACATGTAACATTGAAAATAAACATTTTCAGAACAAATTAACAATTTTCAAAGTATTTTTCCACAAATTGTTGATGCAATATTTCAATTTCATCCATGTCGGGAATGAGCCAATGTCTAAGCCCCGGAGAGGGCATTATTTCAAAATTAGAATAAATTATAAATTTTTCATTAATACTATCTATATCGTCTTTATTTGGCCAAATAAAAGTATTTCCTCTCATACTTTTTCGTTTTAAAAATTTTACAGTGTATGCATTGTCAATTATATCCATAATTTCCCCTGGATACTAATTATCCTCGTAGGATACTGCAACACATATCCCTTTTTCTAAAACTTTCTGTTTGTCAATTTTCAAAGTTAGTGTTAAAACATCTTTCATTTGGTTAACAGTGTTTTTCCACATTATGTCTTTTTTATCAACATCTAAATTCATAAAATGTTTACAATAAAGTAACTGATTTCTGAGTTTTTCTTTCTTTAATCTGATTGTTTTAGTCAATTGTAAAAGACGGTCAACATCCTTCCTAGATCGCACTATACCACCCATTAGCCTCACACTTTGTTCAATTTTGTTTATTTCCATCTTTTTCTTTTGTTCAAGCTGTTGTTTTTTCTTCTTTTTTTGCTGTAAATGTGTTTACCTAGCTTCCATAACACTCTTTTCATATGCAATTTCTTTTGACTTTAAAGATTTAGCACTTTTTCTAGCTTTTAAAAGTAAAACTTTCCTCGAATTTTCAGTTTTAGTGTTTAGCCATTGTATTGTTTTATTTCGTTTGAGCATACTTATTGCAGAATGATGTCTTAAAGTTGCATTTGGTTTTCTTTTAAAATAAAAGTCTAGATCTCCAAACAAATTTTCCGAAGGTATATTTGTTAACTTGCTATGAGATATTCTTGATTTCAGATCTGGATCAGGGAGCGATCCATATACTCCATTTTCAAGGTGGTCATTAAGTTGTCTTTTTACAATTGTCAACATGGATGAACATATAATTTTAAGAATGTCATTAGTTTTAGGATGTATCTTTGCCTTGTTGAATACCTTTTGAATTATGTCATGTGGATATTGTTCATACAAACTAGGAATTTCGTCATAATTAAAATCAAAACATTGAAATCATTGAGCTCCAATCAACCAATCTATCTCGTAAAGGTATAATAAATTTGTAAAGATCTAAGTAATGTTCATCACTGTTAATTACATTCCAGAATGGTTCAGCTAAAATCATAGATGCTATGGCAATGGCGGAAACATGGGAGAGAACATCAGGACATTTAATGTCAGCAAGAACAGATTGCAATTTATCATTTGAATTTTCTCTATAGTTCGAAATAAAGTCAACTATGTCTTCAGAATGGTTCAAAATAGAAACAGCACCTGTAAACTAATTGTTGAACCTATTCCCCCTGTAATTTATAATCATGGAAGATTTTTGTTTTAGAGCTAAATAAGCAAGCCACTCCTGTCTTGCACCGTTCTTCTCGTCACCCCTTGGACCTAAAACTTCTGAAGCCATACGAATTAATCTGATGAATGATGGCTCAGAATTGTGTTTGAAACGAGAAAATTTTGGCAATGAATCTCTTCCAATAGGTGGAGTTTGTTTTGCTAATTCTTTAAGTAATTTTGTTATTTCATTGTGGAAGCCTAAAAGTACACGTGCACTGCAATAAAAGAAATTAAGTTTTGATATGTCGTTCTCATTTAAATCTTCTGTTAATTTTAATTTTCTCCATTCATCAATAATTTCATTTGTTTTTTTCATCACGCTTGAACGATCACTCATCATAGCTGTAATTTGCAACAATAATTTATTAATAGATATGCTTTGAAGATCAGCAAACTCATTTAAAGAGTCTTTAATTGTTTGAGCAACAGTATCTGAATCCTCCTTTGCCACTGATTTATATCCTAATGATAATGTACCGGTTTTTGTATGTACTCCTAAATCTATTATTTTTTTTCCTTCACGACCGGTGCCATCTGAGAAAATGTCAAATTGCTGACAGTTAGCCAATGTTTCACTCACATGATGTTTAGCTAAAACATGTCCTTCATCACATATATTTGAAATTGTCGATCTACATGGCAAATCTGATGGTACAGTGTCAAACAAGTTGTTGCTTACAATATTTATAACATTAGAAATTTTGTTTGCAGAAATATCACTGCCATGGAGATCCATAATGCATGTTCGCATGCTATCAGAGTATCTGAAACCTTCCTTTGTAGATACTTTTTTATTTTGATTTTCTGCCTCAATTATATCTAACTGATCATTTGCAACACTTAACTCTCTCTTTAGATTTAATGTTTCAAATTTTTTATTTTCTAAATCAACATTTTGGCTGTGTAATTTCTGTTTGAGTTTGATATTAAATTTCTTTGCATGAGATAATCGGTTTGACTATCTTTGAATTTTTTTTTTTTTTTTCATTCTTTTTTTTTGGCAAAATCTAATTCAATAGCTCTTATTCCTGCATTTAGACCACTGTTTTCTCTGTTTAAAGCTTTATTCTTCTCTATTATTTTTCTTTCTTTCTTTTCAAGCTTTTTCTGTTTTCGCCTTAATCTCTTACAAAAATTTTCCTTTTTCAAAGAGGTCAAATTTTCTTTTAAAGATTTATTTTCTTCTTTTAAGTTAACATTTGCCTCCTTTGTCAACCTTAGTTTTCTAAGTTCCTGGTTTCTTTTCACTGATTCAGATTCACTATTCCTGATGTTTTTCTTTTGTTCAAGAATTTGTTCCTTTAACACATCATTTTCAAAACACAACTCTTGATTTTCAGTCAAAACTTCTCTCTGATTTACTACAAGTTTTAAACACTGCCTTTTTAATGATCTATCATTTTTCTGCATATCTGTTTGTAATTTTGGTTGTAAAGTACTATTAAGAAACTTAAAGAATTTGGATGATTTAAAAGTGTCAAGATCTTCATTTTGTCTATTTTTCATGTAACTTTGAAAATTGTCATTAATTTTCTTGTATAAATATAGAACTTTATGTTTGTTCACAAGCATGCCTTCTGGCAACATATTGTTGGTCCATTCAGCCACATCTGACCATGTATAGGAATACCGGTTTTTGAAAAGACAGATTTCATGGAAAGCTTTCACAGTTAAAAGAGTACTTGATAAATTTTCTGGTGGATGGAGCAGAGTTGACCGGCGTATACCTAATGCATCACATACATTTCCTATACTTTCATTATTAAAAGTTGTAGTCTTTTCTTGAGGAGTTAACTGATAAACAATATTCTTTAAATTTATGTTTTTATTCACATTGTTCATTACACTTCTGGTGACATTGGCCCATTTTTTTGGTACCGTAACAGCAGGCATGGCATAACGTAGAACATCTTCAAGGGTTGCATATATAGGACACTCCATTTCCTGCACCATGGTGAAAAGTAGGGCATATTGTACATTTGTGATTGACTGTATTCCTACAAAAGAAAGTACATTTATATAACAAGTATTAACTAAATCATCAGAAAATGCTAAAACAAAACAGCAGTTATCTGTATTGCATTATTTTATTAGTACAATTTTAGACCCATCTATTAAATAAGATCCAAATGACTTCTAAGATTTATATATTCAGAATTTATAAACAGGTTGTTTTGTTCCTTTCAATAATGTATTAAAATATTTATAATAAAATTAAAATCTGCACATTAATCCCCCAAAATTGTCTCTCTACACAGAGAAAAAAATAAATAAGGCTATGAATGACGACGGAAAAATAAACTATTTGTCTCAGAAGTTTTATCCCTCTTTCCTGCTGCACCCCTCCCCCCCAAATAAACCTGGGGAAAAAACTAAGTCCAGACCTGGGAAAAATTTGAGCAGCACTTCCCCTACAATAGACAATTTTAGTTTCACCCCCACCCTATTTCACCCAGAAGGAAGGAATATGTTTGCGAAAAAAAAAATATAGGAGAAAGAATGGGGGGCAGGTCTCATTTATCAGACATGAGACCATCCAATTCTCTCTTTTTCAATATTTATTATCATTTCTTACATAAAAATATATAATCTTACCTGCTTTTATCTTTTTGTTGATCAAATCATGTAAAAATTCCTCATTCCAGTCACTCAAGTCCATTAATTGTTGACGTTCCATTTTTTATCTGTAAATTGTTGACGTTTGACGTAACGTAACTTTTGTGGCGTCGTTAGTAACGGAAGAGTACAAAGGTCATGACCGGCAAAAGAGCCAGTTTCGTTAGTTTCGAACTTTCAACTGTATTTTGAAGAAAAAATTCTCAGCTTTCTAATGATACATTTTTCAAATATTAAACTAATTGGGAACCATTTGTAAAACTCAAATTAAGACTTTAAATATATTTTTTTACCGTAAAAAATAAATTTTCTTCAAAGAAAAATATATTATCTCAAAATACGAAACTGCCGCTTTTTAATGGACCATAGATTATATGCAAATGGCGACTGGCTCATTTACCGGCGAAGCCATGAAATTCACCCTTTTAATCAACAAACGCAAATTTTTGAACGTGACGTCGGGAAGAAATTCAATACTCGCTGATCGGACCTTTTCAGATAAACAGGAAAATATGCAAAAAACTTCTTTTGCAACGAAATTTGGCAGAACTTATCAGTGGGTTACAGTTGTTTACAAAATGTTATTTTCAATTTCTTTTTCAATACAACCTTTTCTGCAAGGAAATTTGAAAATTCGATTTTATTTCATAACCACCAATGTACGATGACAAAATGGCGTCATGTGTCGTACCTATTATTAGGTTCAATTATGAAATCTGTTAACTCTGCCGACAAATCTGACTCTAATTGTACAACTGAATTAGGAGGTATGACTGTTCTATGTGGAACGGTAATTTTAGCAACTCTTGCTATGGCGTTCACAGGCGGTACCAGTCCAACATCTCCATGAATCATAGGTAATGCTTCTCCATTGATGAAAAAGACCAATTTTCTGCAATCTAGAATCACTTTTGCTCTTACTAGAAAATCAAGTCCTAATAACATGTCATTATCAATTGGCGCATTATAAATATCTGTCCTATATGTTCTTTCACCAATTTTCAATTCGACTGGTCCCACTACAAATGCATCCATGTGCATACCACGCCCTGCTGCCTGCATTGTTGTTTTTCTTTTGATGGGTGGTTTCTTAATGAAAGATTCGAAAACTTTGTCAGAAATTATTGTTACTTCCGCTGCGGTATCTACTACCGAAATTACTGACTGTCCCTGTACTTTTAAAGTGAATCGAAGCATAGCTGCTGAGCCTAACTGGCAAATAGTTCCTCCTAAGTGTACAGGATCTTGCATCTGAAGGTCAATCACTTGCTGTAAATCATTATCATGCTGCGTTGTGTGCAATGGTGAATTAGACAAAGTATCTGTAGATGTTGAAATGTCACATGTTTTTAACGGGGTAATCCCCGAAACAGGTGTCTTGTTTATTTCGTTTGAAATAGTGTTCAATGTTAGGCGGTTAGGTTTGGACTGAGTCAGGGTTCCGCCCTTTAGCCCGACTCTTTCTGGTTTAAAGAATCTGTATAACTATTTCCTGTCGGTAACTGTAATTCAGGACAGTCCCGTTGTATGTGTCCAAACTGATGACAGAAATAGCAAGCCATATTTGCTAATTTCTCAGGTGGTATAGGTCCCCAGCGCCTTTTAAATGGTGATTGACGCTGATTATCTTGCCTATTGTCCCTGTTACGCCATTGTTGGCGATTACCTTGCTTGTTGGTTTGCTGGCTAAATGATTGGGCTGCTGGCTGGACTTCATTTTGTGTAGGAAACTGTTTTTCCTGCTGTTGTTTTTGAAGCTGCTGTTTGAGGTCTCCTATTTCCTGTTTATGAAATGCTTCCATAGCAGTCATCTTTTCTAGCAATGTTTCCATTTGTTTAGACAATTCAGACTTTGTGTCCGTCTTACCAATAGCGTGAACAGCTAGGTCGCTATCATAATCATAACTTGGTTCATCCTGATTTGGTGTTGGGTCACGTCTACCGGTTGGTTTACCAAATATAGCTGTGTGGTTATGTTGGAACCATTTTATCTGATCGATTGCTGCTTCAACAGATGTTGGTCTGTGGCTCCATGTTGACCAGCTTCTTTATCTGAGCATCCCTGGCATATTTTCCAGATAGCTTGTGTATACATATAACTGTCAGGAAGATTTCTAAAGGCTTTACAGGCTAACGAGAGAACTCGGTCTGCCCAATCTTCCAATTTCTCATTGGTATTTTGACGTGCACTCATGAACTGCACTTGCAACGTCTCAGGCAAGTCTTGAAAATTAAACCTTTTCTCAAAGTTTGTGAATTACATCAAAATAATCCACACCTTGGTCCCTGTCAATTAAATTTGCACAGTAATCACCTGCTTTACCATGTAAACACCAACACAGTTGGTCTTTTCGTTCCGTGGTAGTCCACGATAAACGATCAGCATACCTTTGAAACTTGGTGTAAAAAGTTTTCCAGCTTAATGATCCATCATACTTCAGTCCTTTTGGTATTTCTAGGTTCTTTGATTTTGGCTTTGCTGGAGGCATTAATTGCGGTGACTCCTCATAACTTAAAAATGGTCTAGGTGGATACATATTTCTGTTTAATGTAGAATAGTATGCTGGGTTTGGTGTTCTCAAGGAATATACAGGCTCCCTAAATATTTCTGGTGAAGGTATTCTGCGTCTGATTTCAGGTGAAGGTATACGTATTCTGCGTTGAATTTCAGGTGAAGGTATTCTACGACGAATTATAGTTGATGGTGTATGTGATTCTAACCGTTGATGGCGTCTTGGGACTGGAACAGGCCTTTCTGTTCTAGGTTTGTGTTCATTGGGTCCTTGCTGCCATCCCACTTGTGATGTCTGATGATGTGGATTATGGTTTCGTGAATAATCACGTTTTTCAAGGTTTTCATTGGGACCTTGCTGCCATCCCAACTGTGGTGTCTGATGCTGGGTAGCTTGGTGGCGTGAACTATCACGTTTGTCAATATTTTCCTCAACATTTAATCTAATACTTGGTTTCGTGTACCCTAATTCATCTGTTCTATGAATGCTTTCTGGCTTAGATTGTCGATCACTAGCAAAATCTTGAACTTTATCTTGATCGCCACACTCAGTTTGAAGTAACGACATCTTTTCATCAGGTCTGGACATTTTTGATGAGTACCGATGATCTCCATACTGCAATGTATAATCTAAAGTTTTGCTCATTGCTGAACTGGGACGTGATAACTCACGTTTGACTTCCGCAGGCTCAGGTTGAAGCAAATATTCATCAGAAGGTGCGTCAGAATCTGAAAAGTCATGCATTTCTGCATCTTGTTTAGAATATCCTGAATGGAATGCAGTTGTTTTCACCTCACCAATGTCAACATAATCTTGTAAATCATAACTGAATTGTGGCTGCGTATTGTAATCTGGTTGCTGGGTAACCGGTGAAAAATCTATCAAATCTATCAACGCTTCAGTAATTTTTAGTCTTGGTATTTCCGAAAGATGCTCAGGCTGAATATTACCAAGTGTCTCTCTCATAGACATAATCTTGTCAGCTATGACATTTCCCACACCAGGCAACAACCTTAATTCTTCATAAGAACAGCTGTTGATTTTAATGCATTGCTGCTGAAAAGCTAATGTTGCCATAATGTTATATTAACACAAATACAGTTTAATTAAATCACTGGTTGCTGAACCAGAAAAAAAATAATGTATATGTGCTATTTGGCTAACCACACAAAACGGCTATTTTTCGGAAAATTGCTAAATTTATCCAACCACGGCTAATTTTCTCCGGAAATGGCTAATTTGTCTAATTTTAACTGATGCCGGTTAATTTCGCCACTTTCCAAGCAAAATGGATAATTTTATCCAAACGTGTAACAATTATGCAACAAAAATTTGTAAACACTGTAATTAACGCAAGTTTTTATGCTTATTGTATATCCGTGTTCAAACACTTCATAATATACCAAATGTAGCAATACGAACTCCGCAATTACACGTGACGTACTCACTTCTGTGTCTCGTTCCAATTTGTTCTTTTTCTCGCAGAAAACCCTGCTCGCCAGGGGCCAGTGATGTGATTTCCGAGTATTATCACTCAATACTACTATTACTAATACAATGAAATGCTCCTAATTGTACTAACTTACCAAATATACTCTGATACTCTCTGGTTAAGTCTTAGTACATGCGTTATACTCCCGCCAATACGCCAACTCTCATTACCTGGTAACTATCCGAGGTCTTATCCTGAGTTAGGTAGTTATCAATGGATCATACCGGGAACCGGGCTACGCGGTATATCTAACTACCGTACTGTCTACATAGTAATGTCACGTCCATTATACCATATTACACAACAGTAAGTCCAGGGAAAGAGACCAACGTTATCTTCTTCTTCTATATGCATATTTCCTTCCAATTATGGAACACCTCGTCAACGGATACGAATCGCTGTTTTATATAAGTGCACTCCTGCATAGTTTCTCTGTTAATAATGAACATAAAACATTGTGTGTTTGCTGTTGTGTAAATATATCAGACTTTTCGATCAATAAACATTACTTGCTCATCCGATAAGGATTGTAAAGTTGTGTGCTTCGAAGTAAAAACGGAGGTACATGTACAGGGTGTTGGTTTCTTTCCCTTGACTTTAATATTTTCTCTCCCTGCAGGAAAAGAGACATTATGTAAGTTTATCAGTAAACAATGATTTATCTTATCTTTTTACTGACTGAATTTCTAAATATCGCATAACCTCAATGCCGATAATAAGGTTCACCAATACACTTTGACAAAATGGCTGTGTTTACACCATGAAATTTTCTCTATTAAAGACCAAGTACAGACACAACTGATCTGTGTAATTTGAAAAGTTTTAAAGTCTGGCAGTACCTAGATATATACAAGTTGTATTAATTTTGTGTTTTAAAAATACAAAAACTTTTGTGTATTTCGCCAAACCGTGATTTCTTTCCTTGCTGCAGGTAGGATAAAAAACTTAATTCAAATAGTTTGGGGTGGGGGTGTAAATATTGATGCAAGTTTTGTTTATCCGACATCGATTTTCGGATGGGAAAATATGGATTTAAGTTCGACCCTAACATATGTTTGGACACTATATGAAAGCCATCAAAGCAGAATCCATGCTGACTGTAGTGTTTATAATATTATAACAGTGCCTTCTTTGATGCATACTAAAAATCTCGATGAATAAAGTTCTGCCAGCTTGCTCCACTTATGACACATAAAAAGAATAATCTTACTGCATTTTAAGGTATACCAACTCGCACAACTTATAAAAAGGAGTTTAATTCCATTGAAGAAAGGTCTGGCAACTCGCCCCATTTATGAAAAAAAAAAGAATAAAATTTTGAAATAATACATAAAAAAATTAAGACTACCAACTCACCCAACTTACGAAAAGGAGTTTAATCACGACGAATAAAGGTCTGCCAACTGTCTCCACTTATGAAAAAAAATAGAGTAAAATGTTACTGCATTGAGGACTAACAACTTGACCCACTTATGAGAAGAAGTTTAATCCCATTGAATAAAGGTCTGTCAACTCGTCCCACTATTGAAACAAGAATTAAGCGTATTAATGAAGGACTAATTACTCCCCCTATTTATGAAAAGGAGCCAGTTTAATCCCGTCAAATAAAGGTCTGCCAACTCGCCTAATTTATGAAAAAATAGAATAAAACTTACTGAATTGCGGACTACCAACTCGCCCCACTTATGAAAAGGAGTTTAATCCCATCAAATATAGTTCTACCAACTTGACCCACTATGGAAAAAAAATAAACTGTATATATTAAGGCCTATACAACTTACCCGACTTATGAAAAGGAGTTTAATGTCTTTTCTCTAAAGAAGATCTAGATATAACACAAAAAACTCTAACTGTCAACTCCTTCAACTTCAAATACAGTCCTACACACCAAACTACTTGGCGTAACATTAGATGAAAAAATCAAATTTGATATACACACAGATACAGTACAGAAAAGAGCAAACAGTGCGAGAAATAAAAGGCATAGGAAAAATCTCAAGAACAAAACTACTGCAGATACATAACAGCATGGTGAGATCTATCATTGAATATGCATGCCCAGTTTGGCAGATAACATCAATGGAAAATATGGAAAAAACTGGAAGCAATACAAAGAAAAGGATTATCAGTCTGCCTCGGATTACCAGGAACAGCAGGTAGAGAAGCAATGGAAGTAGAGGCAAATATGCAACCAATCGACCTCCGAATGGAAGAAATCTCAGTCCGAGAAATAGCAAAAATCCAATCCAAAAATATAGCCGAACCAATCAAACAACAGCTGGAGGAGTATCTTACCATCAATGATACATATGAACGCCAAGAATTTCCATTTGGTAAGGCTATTAATCAGGCTATGGATATGCTAAAAACAACAAAAGTAGACATAAAACTGATAGAACCAGAGTTTACCTACAAGGCAGGAGTAGACTTTATGCTGATGAGAGCGCCAAGCTACTGGAGCCGATTAGGAAGCTCGAAAAACAGAACTGCAGAACAAACTGCCCAAAGCAAACAAGTAGTACAAGAACTGATAGGAGAAAGCTCAGAGTCAACAGCTATTGCATTTACAGATGGCTCCTGTCAGGGAAATCCAGGACCATGTGGAGCAGGAGCAGTTATTTTTAAAATATTACAGTCATTTCTTATAATTTAATTCTAAATTTCATTTTAAACTGGAGTAAACCATGAAAAAACGTTGATGACGTCACGGTCACATGACAAAATTATGTCTATGAGCTGATAAACAAAACAACGTCAGCCAATCAGTAGACGCGTTACAATACATCCAAAATTAAATTATGAACTTTTATCCAAAAATAAAAATTAAGATACATTGTAGCATCTTTTTGTATTTACTATCACAAGCTTTGATGAACACCTAGTGATGACACTTCATGCTGCAGTTTGTTAAAGAAACCTAAAACCTAATATAACCCTCCTTTTCCTACTTATAAATTCTGAGTTTTCATATATTAAATCTTATTTTTGTTCTGTAGTCTCTTTCTGTCCATTTCAACTGACAGTAACAAATTTAAAAGTTGGAACTGATGCAGACTTTAGGAAAGCTATGTGAACATCCATCAATTGGTGAATTATCCTCTAATATACACATTTGTCAAAGCGCAAAGCAATTACATTTCATCAAACATTTGTCAAAGCTTAAGATGGTATATATATGCAAAAAGATGCTCGAATATCTCTTTATAAATATTTATGATAAAAACTGCATTTAATGTTTGTCCCTAATATTTTATTAACTATGTATTTACATTCAGGTATCACAGATCGAATTTATTCGTTCATATTCTGTTAATTTACGTTTTTTGATTGAGTTAAGCCTTCCAATTGATATTTTATCGTGTGGCTTTCTATGTTGTGATGTTATACTATTGTTTCAGAAAAAGGGAGAAGGTTTGGTACCATTAAAACGTTTAATTCCGCTGCAAATGTTTGCACCTGTCCTAAGTCAGGAATCTGATGTACAGTAGTTGTCGTTTGTTTATGTAATTTATACGTGTTTCTCGTTTCTCGTTTCTCGTTTTTTATATAGACTAGACCGTTGGTTTTCCCGTTTGAATGGTTTTACACTAGTTATTTTGGGGCCCTTTACAGCTTGTTGTTCGGTGTGAGCCAAGGCTCCGTGTTGAAGGCCGTACATTGACCTATAATGGTTTACTTTTATAAATTGTTATTTGGATGGAGAGTTGTCTCATTGGCACTCACACCACATCTTCCTATATCTATTTTACCTCAATTGGTCTATCTCACTATATGTCAAATGGTGGATTATACTTCAATTAAGGTATAATCCATCAATTAATGGTTATTAGATTCAACTGAAATATACATTTTGCTGTGCAGATAGACTGGAGCCAGCATTTAATCAAATTACTGGCAGGGTATTTCTATGTCCCTTACAACAACAAAATATAACAATTAATTATAAACAAATGATTTTAGCAGTGTCCATTCTTCGTGTGTTTGTGTGTGTGTATTATAGAAGTATAGACACATACATGTCTTTGTCAGAAGTTGTTAATGAAATGTTATTAAATCAAATTATCTAGTGGAGGTAAATACTTTACAAGCATCACTCCAAAGTTTCCCCCTTTAAAAAAAAAATCCTGGCCCCGCACCTCAGTGACCTGCATATACCCACTTATGATTTTGACTGTCCCTCTGGTATCTTTCGCCCCTCTTTTAGCATTGTCAGGAGACCACATCTTATGTTTTATAATTTGAAAATAAACATACAGTTTATATATCCTCATTTGTTATTGTACGAAATTTTATTGTTAGTTCATGTCAGTCAATAAAATTTCGTACAATAACAAATGAGGGGATATATAAACTGTATGCTTATTTTTCAAATTATAAAACATAAGATGTGGTCTTATTGACAATTGATGAGAAAACTCTCTACCATTGTCTATCACTGTGCAGAGACTATACATGCTATAACATGAAGTAGAAGTTAAAGACTCAAGTACTAGTTCGCCGTACGGCCTTCAACAATGAGCAATACCCGGCATACTGCATGACAAGATATAACATTATATACATGAGTGGCCTGATGGGGGGCGTCTCATCACGATTCACGAGTTGATTTTTTTGTCAATCACGATTCACAGAAAATAAATTTCCATGATCACGGATCACGAAAATATAAAAAGAGTATCTCCAATCAATCTCGATAATAGAGATTCAGAAGCTGGTTGTTTGTGTTGTAGGTTGGTTCAATTAAGCTACAATCAAATACATTACTGGCTCATTACTTGTTTACGTGTTGAATTCTCCCAGGTTCTAAATTAAATCGTTAAAAACAGTCACATTCTGACTTCTTGTATTGTATCATATAATATTTCATAGAAGTGTTTTACTGGCGTAAAATACCACAGAACCACGTCTGTGTTTTATCTTGAGACTAAACCCAGAGACTATATAGTATATATATTTATTTTGTCAATAAAATTAACTGCTGAGCCTGATTGTTCTCCCACTCCTGCTGGTTGTCCCTTGAAGAAAACTAAGACATTCTGGGGTGTCAATAGCATTGTCCGTTTCTTCAGTGTCGTCCACATCTGATTCTGAATCATATTCAGAAACTTGATCGTAGTCCTTGTTACCTTCTTCAGATATTGAAGGAAATGTGATTTGTTCACTTGTGGCACTGTAAGTTGCATTTTTGTACATATTAAGTGGTAATGTGCCAGTGTTGTACATTGTCGTTTGCTGTCGTACTGATCTTTGTCGAACACACTTTCCAAAGTCCTGGGCCCACTCACGCATTTCTCGTTCCTGGTCTTTTGACAGCAGGGCTTTTGGTTTCAAGTGTTCCATAGCACTCAGGGACGACAATGGCATGTCATTTTCAGGAATAGGGTAATAAGAGGAGGGATGCGTAAAGTAGTAGGCAGCCCACAGAACACTCCTTTTTATTCCCTCATACACCGTATTGCTTAAGTTCCGGGCATGTTCTAACATTGTTGGTAATTGGCATTTGAAATGTCCAAGAGCATGTAAGTTTTCAACGCATACAGTGAGACATGACAACATGTTTATGGGAATTGATGAGTTAACTGACGTTATTTGACTTTGCAAATAACCCAGTTCACTATGGATCATGTCTATGGACTTCAAAGTTTTCGATGATATGGTTCCATCTGGTCCATTAAGTTGTCTGTCTGTGTCTAGAATAACTTGAACGCTTCGTATAGTTTCATGGAGATAGTCCGATAACCGTCGAACCATGTCTTTTGCTTCCTCAAGATTAGCCCTTTCGACATTTTGATGTTTGAAATGTACCCCAAAAGCTTGATACAACAATTTCAAAAATGTCAAAAACCTAACAGAACCTTTCATGTCTGAAATAACCTTCACACAACCGGTTTGGGCATCGCAAACAAATATGTTTTTCATTTCAGTACAGAGGGAGAAAAGCTGAGAAAATGAAGCTTTGTCACAAGGTCCATTATCATTACCTATTTGTCCAGTACCAGCTACAACTCTTACCGATGGTCCAATAATTTCTTTGACTTGATTGCTTCCCGAATCACAGAAAATAACGGTTTCGCCATATCCAGATACACTTGAACATAAAGTACACTCCCCAGTACCATTAGTTAGTTTTCTTACTGCTACGCCGGTTGCCATATCAAGTGTAACTAAACCTCCTGGGTTTCCGTTGTGCATCATGTATGCTTGGTTTTCATGCAAAGCCATGCATGTAACTTCTCTAACGTAAGTTGGATAATTTGCAATATGATTTACAACTCCCTTCATAATAACACCATCAGAGTTGATATCTACTGTGCTAAGCATTCTTTCGATATCAGAACTTACTAAAAGCATTTGTGCTGCTGCTTTGGAAATGCACGATGGTAAATAATCTGCTATATCGACAGTGTCCATCTTTATCCGTCTTTCCTTGTAAGTATTTTCCAGGCTTTGTAGATAGTTTGTTAGTCTGTTTTTCAAATCTGCAACTGTTCCATTTGTTGAGATATCTCGTTTTCTAGCTTCTTCAATAAGTTCGCCTTTTTTTAGTTTTTTCAAGTTTTCCTGTGTTTTTTGGGTAAACTGAAATTGTTTTGTTGTGTTCACAAATGTACACTGTACCCTCAATATATGCTAGACTTCTTGCATCGCTGTATTCTCCAACAATTTTAACTTCGGCTGGGACATGCTGTCTTATCTCGAGTAATCTCGAAGAAGAAGTTTTCGGATTGTGATCTATAACGTATAGGGTCCCTAGGTTTGCAGCAGTAATGGCAATCGGATGTGGATACAGTCCAACCTTGTAACTTGCGCTTATTTTGTACTTGTGTACTATACCATGCACGGATTCAAGAAATGTAAGAACAGACGATTTCGTCAAATGAAGTATACAATTGATATCCATTCTATCCTTGTGAGTGACCGAATCCCTGGGTAAAATTCGTTTCAATTCTGCATGTGCATCTCTAACAGTGTGTACAAGTGGTAGACATGATCTTTGCGTATCCAACAAAATGGGCCAGTTCGCAAAGCTTGCTTTCAAACTTTTGCCAACATGCACTGCATCAGGAAGAACAGCAAATATATATTTTGATTCCAATATACCAGCCTCTCGGTCAGATATCAACAATTCGAATGCCGTTTTGTTGACCTGTTCACAATCTGCCGTGATGACCAGAACAACACCCCTTTTACATTGAACACCGTTTTCAATACACCTATTGCATGCACGAATTGAGGGAATATGGCTCAAATGGTTATTGTTTTTACAGGCGTCACATAGTTTGCCATGTTCAGTGCATTCACTGCAGCTGCTAGCACAATGAGAAACACTGTCCTTGTGTAGGATATGTCGCATACTAGTTGCTTGTTGCAAACATCCGAGACATGTTTGAACTATACAAACTTCGTAGACAAACTGGGATTTAATGTCTTCCCCTGTTTTACCAGATTTTGGTTTGTATGTCACTGCAACAGGGAGACTTACATTATTGTCAATTGTAGAAATGTAAGTGATGTCTGCATCTGTTACAACATTCTGTCTAAGGAAATCTGGATCCGATTCGAATTTTTTCGAACAAAGTCGAAACTATAGCCGTGTCCTTAAGACCAACATTGACCTTTTGGTGTTCATCATAAAGTATGCTAGGTTTGAGAGCAGTCCCATCATTTGCCATCGTAAGCCCAATTACTTTAACAGTTGACGATTCTACTAAAGGAACTACTTTACTTTCATTGGTTGCCAGCTGTAGCATTGATATTAGCCAAGGTTTTATAACGCCACTTTCTGTTGTATAGCCAGATGACCTTTTTAATCGAGCGTGAGACGAGGGTCCACCAAAATTAAGTTTTGCGTCATCTGGATTTTTCAATCCACCCGTGCCTGTTCCGTGCCACATTGGTCCACGAAGGAAATTAACAGTTCGTTCTCCTCCAAGATACTTTATGGTGTTGAAAAACTCTATTACTTCAGAATCATAGTGATGATTAGGGTCAACCAAAACGCTTGTTACATCATTCAAATATTTGTACAAGATCGTGTTGCGTGGGATTTTACCATTTTCAATCAATTCATTCAATCGAATGCACATTTCATTTGCTGGTTTGACTATGACTGGAAAAACTACATACTCTGGATCAATGTCGGTCTCGCTGTCAGTTGTATGATCGTCAGGGGACTGTTGTTCAAGTACTGATTCATTATCACTCTCTGTTCGAGGAATGTCGAATGTATCGACTTCTAAATCACTGTCATAGTCACCAAACATCATAACGCTTGGTCTGTAAAGAAGAGATGTTAACATTCAGGACTTAAACAATCACAAGTACATAGATCTTCATCAGATCAGATACCTAACCTAAGTTCGTGCGATAAATGTCATCTGAATGATAAAATCATCCTTATAGCATTTAGTATGCCATGAGCGACAAACGATATGTTAGAATGCGATGTATAGGTGAAGATATTCCCGATGTCCCCCTTATTTGTTTGTTCCATGTGCTGCATACTTTTAACAGAAGTTTCGACTGCATGACAAACAGTTGGACTGACGAAAGATGAGAGAATTTTGTCACTAGAGTTACTTCAGAAATTAGCGTATACCAGGTCGGGAGATAGTTATAGCGAATAACAGAATGAAACTATGTAGTGTGCACTATAAACGTGCATATGTATGGTTCTATAGTTTGCGACCGGTGCTTAGAGTTGTATGACCTCATAAACCCACTTAAGACAACATGCATATATTGGATGTGTAGAAATTGCCACCAACATATAAGTCATATAAAATAGACTTAAGAATTGTAGTTGTGTACTTATACGTGTTTTATTATTTATTGTAATATGACGTCTATATAACGTTAACCAATATAATACTCAACAACGTCCCACTTAGCGCAGGCTCGTCTAAAAATGTTTTGATTTTGCAAATTAACGCATTTGTCCTATTAGAATCGAAATAATTCATGGGAGGGGTGATGTTGTGTACATTTAATCATGGGCTGTGACCTTATATTCTTACATTTCACCCTCGCTAACGCTCCTGGCAAAATTCGAATATAAAGGCACCGCCCATGATTAAATGAACAACATCACCCCTCCCATGAATTATTTCTTAAACAAATGATTTTGTATTTTTATAAATCTGTTCAAATATGCAACACAACATATACGGGGCAAAGGCAAAAACTAAATAATAACACAAAGGATCCCAATCGGTGATACATAAAAAGCCCTTATTTAACAATAACAGAAAGTAACAATTGCACGCGTTGTCGTGCTAAGCATACCCCATGTCCCAAAATTCGAAGTCCTGCTAAACAGGAATGTCATATTGGAATGCGACCAAAATCACTTACAACGTATACGTTATCATTATGAAGCAGCATAACAATTTTGAAATCATTCCTATTTGAGGGAGCCAAGATTTTTTAAAAAGCAGCGAAAATCACTTGCAATATATGCCGTATGATTATGAAGCTGCATACCAAATTTGAAATAAATCCGACTCAGTGGGAGCTGAGATAATTGTGACGAAAGTTGGACGGACGGAATGACGGACGGACAAGGGTATTCCAATATACCACCCACTCGTGCGGGTATAATAAAACATTCTTATTGTTACTTTCTGCTCGTAATCATAGCCAGTACCTATATAGAAAAGCGAATACAACATTCATTGAACACTTAACTTTTAATATCCAGTGTTAGAGTACAAAACAACGATAGTGAATTCAAATTGTCATATTTTTCCTTAACTACACAGAGCACTCACTCCAACGATTCGACGACATCGTATGGTTGATTATCAATATTATCTATATCCTCATCAGCTTCTTGGACCGTCTTTTCATTTGTTGCTTGTAGCCAACTTTTCATGACAGTTTTCATTCCCTGAACATCTTTATCTCTTATTAACCTTTTGTCCTTTTTCGCACTTTTATGTATGCAGGATTGGTCAAAATGTTCTGAAATGAATTAATAATACGCATTACAGGGATGCTATTGTTAAAACACAAGACGTAATATTGTAATGGTGTATATATACAGCTTCAATTGACTAAAATGTGTTTGTATTTAAACTGACTATGTAAATTTTTTATCTAGTTGATTGAAATACATCAGTTTTCATCTGTCTCTCTTAATTGTGTACAAGTAGCATGGAGAGAAGTAAGGAGATTATTCTCATGTACAATGATTTGCCTTGTAGGCTCAAATAGCAACTTCATTGAATCGTTAAAGCATTCATACAAAAATACAGCTATCCATAATTAAATCACGTCTCATTTAGCAAGAGATTCGCTTTTAATTGTAAAAACCTCAATTAGGTAAAAGCAATCTAAGAAAACATTTTAAGTGAAGAAAGCCCAAGTAACAAGAGTTGACACAGTAAACGTCTCAAATAATGTCACTAATCTTTTATGGACTGCTCAAGAGGGAACTGTTCTCGCTTGCAGCACGGGCACTATATCGTCAGACAACACTATCAGAGAACAGTTCCCGGGGAAGTTCATAATAACTTTAGTACACAACAGAATTACACCAGAATACTAGCACCGTAAGAAACGACGTCATATAAGTATATATATAATCCCGTGTCTAGGTTATGTCTCCCCTTCAGCGACATTCATTGGAGGCGAGACAATACTGGATTTCAACTGGATATAATTAAGAAATAATTCATGTGAGGGGTGATGTTGTTGTTCATTTAATCATGGGCTGTGCCTTTATATTCGAATTTTATCCCGAGCGTAAGCGAGGGTTAAAATGTAAGAATATAAAGGCACAGCTCATGATAAAATGAACAACAACATCACCCTGACATGAATTATTTCGATTCTAATAGGACAAGTATGGTTATTTGCAAAATCAAAGCATAATTAGACGCGCTTGCGCGAAGTGTGACGTTGTTGTGTATTATATTGGTTGACGTTATATAGACGTCATATTAGAATTAGGTTTTCATCACCACCGCCTTTGCTAGATGTCGCTAGTAGTAAGATTTAACATAAGTTGTTACCGGTGCTGCATTATTGCCTTATTGATATTTTGCAATCTTATTAAAATCTAGATCTCTTAATATACTCTTCCACGGCAGCGTATAGTGAGAGATCTGATTTTAATGAGATCGGATTTTTTGAGAAATAGAACTTACTTGACTTAAAGTATTCCATCCGTTTGACAGGTTTTCTATCACATGCTACAGTAAGCGAATTCAGACATCGCCCGCATCTTATGGTGTATTCGTTTATTACTGTGCTGCCTTCCAACTCCGTGATAGCTGTTAAAATAATAAATAATAATTCAGTATAATTATGGTTTCAATAAAAAATACACGAGGTTGCACGCGAGTCGTGCTAAGTACAAATGTATATCCCACTCGTTAAAACTGCCCAATATAATTATTGAGTACCAAATGACGTACTAAATGTTTGGAGTACTGAGTACTAAAAATTAAGATTTCTGGGTGCCGTTTTGATTTTTTTTAAAGTGAAAGGCCAATCTACATATTTTACATAGTTTCAATCCATTATGAAACCTCCAAGTAATCTAGTCCGGACAAGAGTGAATGGGAAAAAAGAGAAGTGTAGACAACCGACGCGATATCCAAGAAGAAGGGGAATCAATGAACAAAATACAAACCCGGGAACAAATAAGACACACATGGACAAACAACAACATTAAACATTGAAAACTAAAAACAAATGAAAAAAGAAGAAGAAGATGAAGATGAAGACAACGGCGCAAAAACTAAAATCCATATATTTAGTACATTTGTAGTGGGTCGGGAATTTATAATTATAGTTTATTTCCCTATTATGGTCTATTATCTGGTTGTATATATTTAATCAAAAATTACCATTCTCCATTGCTTTAAGGTTAGCTTTCTGTCTTTCGTTTCTTTCTACCGTGTCTCCCTTCTTCAATTTCTTGAACAGTTCTTCATCCTCGTCCTTCTCCAGCGACCTCTTCCGTCCCCTTTTCGAATCTTCACTGCATACTATATTCTGGCTATCAGCAGCAGCAACCACTTTTATGGTTGGATGTCCTTTAGCAAAAACTATTTCCTTTTTCAGAACAAACACTGTAAAGGAAATAATTGTGTCGAAATAAGGGCTCAAAATGTGTTGGTTGCAGAGTTAGCATGACTACAGTCGGCGCTGCAGGATACTCATAATTTAAAAAAAGATATGGGGAAGAAGAACAAATATCACAAGATTGAAATGAATACTATAAGAAATAACATTCGGAGCTCACTACCCGATCTTCAACGGGGTAACTCGAAATGAAGACCGTATATGTAGATAATGTGTTAATGAAGCCCGGCAGCACACAATGCACTTTTGCATGGTTATTGCTTAATGCATATAATATTTTTGTAGTAAACATAAATATTATCAAAAAATAATTAAGTTTTTTGATCAATTAATCGAGAAACGGGCGGCTTATACGATAAAATTAATTTAGGAGATTAAAAAAATACAATTACTTTTAACGACCAACTTCACGTATTTCAAACACAAGAAATTGTATAATGTTCGGGGAAAAATCCACTAAATTCCTTCTCTTTGTGCTACAAAATCGTATTATAAAAATTTTCAATAAAACATTATATTAAAAAAAAATGTCCAAAATATAATTATAGTTCACACGCCCATACACAGAATTTTTTCAAAAAGGGGTGGGGTGCGTGTACCATACCTAAAACTTTAGGGGTGTGCATTTTGTTGGGGTAACTGGGTTTCAACACACAAAAAACTAGGATCTTTTTAAATCTCAGAAAGGGCCGTGTACGGGCATGACTCAAGTATATATAGTTAAGTTTGAGTTTTGGTGTTTTAACGCCACTTTTAAGCACCGCTTTTGGGCTATTTCATTTAGTTGTTATTGGTGGAGGAAGCCGGAGTGCCCGGAGAAAACCACCGACCTTCGATAGGAAAACTGACAATCCTAGTCAATTAAGATTTGAGTCGAGTGCACCCGCACGAGCGGGGTTCGAACTCACAACCTCAGTGTTGACTGGCTAGTGATTACAGTAGTAACTACTTAGACCACTCGGCCACCGAGGCCCCCAAGTATATATATATATATGGCATATATATTTAATATAAATATTCATAGATGTGGCAGGATCGATTTTAAAAAAAGGTCGGATCAACAGTGGGGTCGGATCAACTGGGGCCGGATCGACTGAGGGCTGGATCGACCTTATAAATACATATATTATAGCAGTGACAATTTTAAATACCTTGTAAACTACACCCTTTTTCTATTTCTGGAAGCTCCAACTCCCATGTCGCCTGTGTGGAAATGCCGTATGTTTTGACACCTTCTTTGGTCTTCTCCAATCTACTTATTTTAACTTCCACTTCTTTGCCCAAACCTCTTTGGAGAGCTTCCTCCACAAGGCCGGTCTGTTCTTTTAAAATTGTACAAAAAGTTCTGAAAATGTTCACACCCTTTTTTTTACACTGACCCTCTTTCTCTCTTTTCCTCCGATGAATTTATTTTCCTGTCCAAAACAGGTTGGATCAACATAAAATATTACAACCTCGACAATGCTATTGCCGTGGCTCTCAGCCATGGGGGCTGCCATGTTTGCACTAAAAAATGACCTAATTGCACCTTTAAAACTATCGCGCCACTTCAACTTTTTAAGCCAAGAAAGACAACCCAATGGAACCCTTTATTTCCGTAATGGAAAAAAAAATCACGAGAACGAAATATATGTCTCAATCACGAAGAACGAACATAAAACTCCAATGAAAACGATTCACGAACAATGCTTTCATCACGAATCACGAAAAATAAATCTGTAGAAAAACGGATCACGATAGCGAAAATGCGCCGATCACGAAGAACGAAAATAACCCATCAGGCCCCTCTATTATCGTTTTTCTCCCAAAATAACCCAAACGGAATAATCATAAGCGAGGACGACAAATGCGACTATGCATGGTACCTATAGGACACAAAGGCATGATGATTAATTTAAAGTGGAAGGAGGAGAAGCGACTCACAAAATGAGGTCTTCTCGTTTAATAGTATAGATATCTGTATTTTTTTGCAAAATTCATGCAGACGCAAAATAAACCAGTGTTATGTTTGTTTTGTTTATGTATTTGCCATGACCAAAATAGATTTCTGTTTGTTTTGCAAATAAAGATATATGTTATTTGATGTTCATGTCTGCAGTGGCAGCATCTTTCTTGTACCAAAAGCAAGGCGCTGCCGGGTTCTGTAACACTTGTAAAACATTCTCAGGTTGTTGAATGTTACTTTTTATTTCAAAACTAATAGGATAGAACTTACAGAAAGACATGTGTGCACATACCGGTGATAAACCTATTTAATGTAGTGTATTTTAAAGTTCTCAACTTTTTTTCTTACAGCCCGAACACTCACAGAGAGACATGTGAACACATACTGGTGATAAACATAATCAATGTGGTGTGAGTGTTCAATGTTTTAAATCAACTGACAGCCAGAGTCTTAAAATTAGTTAGAACTTCTACAAATATATGATACGAAATAGTAAACATGTTTAAAGTCCATGAGGTACGAAATCGTAGATGCATTTGGTCGATAGGGTATGAAATGGTTGGGTATGAAATGTAGGAGGTAAGAAACGGCTAAGGTACGAAATTACTCTCTACCGGTG